>JABASI010000780.1:0-32205 GCA_019776505.1 Tomocerus nigrus
TGAAATTTACGGGGAAATGGTCTTATTACAAGTTACTTTTGAGGGACCCTGTATTACCTGCGTTTACTAGTGTGTGTGATACAGATACAACCGTAGTTTATATAATTCTGGATCATTTCAGGATTTAGAATGCGAACGAATAATAATAATATGACGTGAATCGGGAACTAATTATTAGTTAATTTAGATGGTCAACCCAAGAATGAAAAATGTCTGTAATTAATTGTGCCTATTACATTTCCTTGCGTAGGTGCTGCAATATGTTCACCGTGAGGATTTTTCACTTGTTGGTAGCGGTATTCGTGGTGATAGGTTTGCATGATGATACCGCTGTACATGGATGGGAAAACGCTGAATTCGAAATGTTTGATTTGGTGGAAGAAGTTGGGAAAAACTTTTATGAAGTCCTCGGAATTCCTCCGGTATCAAATTCTTTTTTATATTATATTTTGAAAAACTACAGTATCATTTGATCAAAAGCGAGTTGTTCACAAACCTCTTTCTATTTCCGTATGGAAACTGCGGGTTAACTTAATTCGGTAATGATCTTTCACCACCATGTTTTCTATCTAACCGAGCCAATTTTCGTCTGGGGAAAGTCGGTAAAAAATTTTGCATTATGTTAGTGCGGGAAATGAGAACGTGGTAGTGGACTAGCCTTTTTTGTTCATTCATACTTTACATTGAGTACATCTGTGTATGTCTTATAGTTTGCTATAATCTTTTAAATAATAGGATGCTGGTTCCAAAGAAATTAAACAAGCCTATAGGAAACTATCTGTAAAACTTCATCCGGACAAGAATGATGCTCCAGACGCAGATGTCCAATTCCGACAGGTATGTCACTTTTACGTCTATCCGTGTATATGTAACAATAAATAACATTCTTGTAGCATAATTGGAAACATAACTTCTTTTTCTCTCTTCCATATGATTACTTTGTTTGAATGTTGATTTAAGAACTGTGTACATAAATTACTGTTTTTAGTTGGTGGGTATATATGAAGTCTTGAAGGATACCGATCTGCGTAAATCTTACGATCAAGTCTTAGTGGATGGACTTCCAAATTGGAGAAATCCTGTATTTTACTATCGTCGTGTTAGAAAATTGGCTCTTTGGCAAGTAGCAATAATTGTGCTGGCCATCGTGTCCGTCGGACAATATTTAGCCGGCTGGGCTTCATATTTTGAGAAAAAACTGACAGTTGTAAGAATTTACTCACTATTTATTTTATATAAAAATAAGGCTTTCTATTCGCAAAAAATATTTTTCATATAGCAAGAAATGGTGGACACTAAACTGAGAAGAGCTCTCAGAACTAGGAAAGCTCAAAAAGAAGGGCCAAATGCGGACGAAGTTGCAGCGGAAGTAGAAAAGTATCTTCAAAAACCGAGGTTAGTAGCTTTTTTAACCTTTATTATTAAAGAAGGTATTGTTGGTGCTACACTTCCTTTCTGTAAATTAGTTATTGCAGTAACAAAAAATTTATTTCTAAACAGTTTATGGAATATTGCTCCCGTTCAAATCTGCCGTTTCGCCAAATATATGGTAGTAACTTTTCCATTTGAGCTCGTAGAGCATTACAAACTGGTGCAAGAAGAAAAAGAACGTTTAGAAAGAGAAAGGGTAGAGGCTGAGGAAGAGGCTGAGAAGGAAGCGTTACTTGCCAAGGAACCGAAAAAACCAAGGAAAAGAAAAGTAGTTGTAATTCCCGAGAAAGCTGATGATGACGAGGTAGAGGGGCCAGTGAGTTGGGCGGCCGATGTTAAGTCGTCTGAAGATAGCAAGAAAGTCATTGTTAAAGGAGGGCTGTGGACAGATGACGATATTTCAGAATTAACAAAACTCTGTCAAAGGTTTCCTGGAGGAACACCTGAGCGATGGGTATGCACCTCTGTAGTATTAAAATCTACTATTGTAGTACCTACTCCCTATCTCAAAATGTAGTTGCAATGAAATTGAATTAACCTTTTTTATAATGTAAAGGAAAAAATTGCCGACCAATTATGTCGTCCTGTTCAGGAAGTTACATTCATGGCTAAGAAGGTATCTATAAAAAGACGAAAATAATATCAAGTCGAAATTTTAAAATCAGATTCAATCTTCATTCATTCATTTCATACTCCTTTCAGGTATTGGAGCGACTTGCATCAAAGCCAGCTGAAGAAGAGCAAGTACAACCAATCAAAGTAAAAGTCAAGACAAAAGGTTTGAAATTGGAAACGGATGCTGCAGCTAATTGGAGTGCAGAAGAGCAGAAAGCTTTAGAAAGCGCATTGCAGATGTTTCCAAAAGGGGCGCTTGATCGATGGGATAAGATTGCAAACATGGTTCCGGGTCGCTCTAAAGTATTTATTTCCGAGATTTTTGTCCAAGTTTTAATAGCCGTATATTTTGATGACATTTTACTTACTGTGTACTGTGTCGTATTTTAATCTGTACAGGATGAATGCACACAGCGATTTAAGTATTTGGCTGACCTCGTGAAGAAGAAAAAAGAGAAGGCCGACGAAGACAAAATAGCAGATAACGAATCTCCAGACACTAACGAGACTCCAGGCGACAATGTGATAGCCGATAGTTCTGAAAAGGAAAATGTGCCTGCAATACAGCCATCGACTTCTCAGGAAGTGGACACTGAAACAGTTCCAAAGGTTGCAGCCAAGTCAAAAAGCAAAAATAAAAATGTCACCATAAAAGAGAATGTAGAACGTCAGCACTCAACTTCCTCTAGTAATTCTAACTCAGACAGTGATTGGTGTGTAATAGACAATCCACGACCTCCTTAACAATACTGGATAATTAATCGGCTCTTATGCTACTAATCACGATTTACAAATGTCGAGTCTGTTTACCAAGGTGCTCATTATCAGAAATTAACATTCTCCTTAATTCAAATTCTAATCTATTGAAATCTATTTAAATATCAACCCATTTCTTGTACTATTGGCAGATTAATTAACCTATGATAAGAGTTGCGTGAAATATGAAGTAGTTTTTACATAAGTATACCAGTGTCATTGTTCACTTTAGTATTCGTTCGTTGATGCCAGTTCTTGTGAATTTTATTTATTGTACTGTACTCTGGTGATGGTTTTGCAATTTTAATACTACATGCTTTTATGTATTTATTGTTGATGCTGCTATAAATCAATAGCTTTCCATTTTTAATTGGCTCGATCCAGGAGGTAATTCATTTGTGTTCCAAAATATAGAGTCTAAGTAAAATATTTATATTATGTGACCTTCCTTAGCAAGTACATAAAGTAGACGGAAGCATTTTACGTCAATGTTAATCAACTGTCAATGTTAATCAAATATTTGCTGTCCACTTTAAAAGAGAAAACACATCATTGTTGTGTCTTCCTAAAAGCACACTCATAAGTATGTACTTTGCTATACTGTACAATTTTTAGTATTAACTTAGGAAATGGTATGTGTATTGTATTAGACATTTCTATCGTTTAAGGTGAATACGATTGAACTTGCTCGAAAACAACTAAGATATTTTTTAATAATATTTTGGTGGTTTTATCCACCGTGGGTATAAATCTGTCTCCAACACTTACCAAAGATTTTGTAAATTAAGCTTTATCATGCTAATCCTGTTTTATAGGGAGCAATGATACTAGCCTTGATAATTAATTTATGCTAAGCATAGAAGTGGCGAACTTAAGTGGCAAAAAGGTTCCGTATATATTCATCTATAAATTAGTCTTGGTAGCACCCCTGCTACTAGTCTTAAAATGCAATACTCAACCTACCTGAAAATAAATATATTATTTTATTTGTTCATCTACTCTGTGGTACTATAATGAAAAAGAATAATAATATATTTGCCTACTGCATGTAATGTGTAAGGACCCTATGTATCGTATCGGCATCCTTCTTCATGTCATGACGGTGAATTAAATCTTCCTTATAATTAGCTGACAATTATTTTTATCGAATTTAACTAAGAATTGTAGAAAAATCCGATCCAATTGCAAACTTTAATCAAATTGTATATAGGTGGTAAATAAATGCAATGAAATCTATCAAGAAATATTTCCTTCTCAGCCAATCTCAGCCATATAAATACAAAAAGTACATTAAACACCTATCGTATTAAAAATAATCGTAAAAACCCGCATTATTCAATCTACAACTTTTTGTTGAGGTTTAAAATTGTAGATTTCTTTCGGATTTTGCTACAATTCAGCAAAGATTGACCCTGTCATAATATAATAATAATATATTTAGAAATCGTATATATATAGAAAGATAGAATCCAAAGTCTGAATGTGTAATGATAATGATCCAGCTGTAACTGTGTATGTAAGTACTTATTCTATGTAATAGAAAAAGATGGAAAATTGATAAATGCAAACTAATGAATTAAAAATATCAATGGCGAACATAAAAATGACAAAATGATGCTCATTTTATATCATCAAAGTCTTCAAATACTACAAAGATAGATTACATAACGTGATCTCAGATGGAATACAGATCATTTTGCAAAGTCTTCCTATCCTAATAAACAAAAAAGTAGACCACGTATTTTCTTTGTCACAATCATCCAATTCCACAACAATGTTTTTTTGTTTTTTTAATGGCTCTTATAGTTTGGCAAGACCAGTCCCATTCTTGTATGTAATTGTAACTATGCTCTCCCATCTTAATAATGTAGGATCTCCCAAATGAGAGTTTAATTTTCGGAGAAATGGGAAAAGGGGATGGTCATCTGTATATAAGACTCATTTTGAACTGTATTAGTTTTCCACTAATATTATAATACATGATTTACGTCAACGAATGCTGATGCTCACTGGTTGCTGTTGCAGTTACAAACAAGAGGATGAAAGTAGAACCGGTTTACACATAAGCTAAGTTTTTTAACAACAAAAATGTTACATTTAAAACAGAATACAAGGTCGTGTCGTAAAGTAAGTAAACAATAGGAAGTACTAAAAGAAGACATTTTAAAAGCCAAAAAGTACATTTATAATTCATCATAAGAATTTTTAGAACAACTTATCAGTTAGATAATAGTAATAAATTGTTAAAAGTAACTTATTTTTTTTGACAGGGATAATAATATAGAATCGACGAATATGCTAAGTACATTGTTCATAATAATAACTATATTTCTACTTTACATTTCTACATAGTCAAGTCAAGATCAATACTTAGCATAACACCTCTATGCATTGCGTAATGCTCATAATTAGTTATTAATTTACTGGCAAATTGTAGAACAAGTTACAGTGTAATAATAGTACATTGAAAATACAACACAAAAAAGCATTTCATTATGTAAATCTAAAACACTATCTCTACTTCAGTGAATTAAAAGGGAGATTATAATATTAAACTAGTTACTCAGAAATTATTTAAATGCATTTTCCAGAAATAAGCAATATGTCAAGAACATAATGTTTTTGAATACGGAAGAAGACAAGTCTCGTTAGGAAGAGGTCAAGACTTCATCATTAGTGAACACGGCAGTCTTTAATCATGACTAAAATCGACTCAGCTTGATTCCTTATCCTACTCTCATCAGTGTTCTTTTATTTTTATACGCACATTCGCATGTATAGTAATATGTAATATTTTATGTCAATTTACGTACTCATTGTTAGTGGACAGTTGACGTTGACAATTTATTATGTAATAACCTAGTAAGAAGTCATCCTTTCACAAAACTTTATCTCTACTACACTCTAACATACATACGCACATATACAAACAAATTCATGAAAGTGCACAAGTTTACATAATAACGAAAAAAAAACTTTAAAACAATGAATTGTCACGTCACAAAAGTCACAATATGAGCAAAATTCTACCAGGTATCTTACATTAAATATATACGATACGGGTGAGTAAAAATCTGGGACAATTCCCTTCTTTTACAGTAGAAAAGACAAGAGGGAAGAGTAACTGAGAGACTCTCAGCTTCATTTTACATGTATAATTAATCGACTACTACAAAAACACGGACACTGACGCTACACTAAGGAAGAATCAACATCGTCATCAGTGAAACAAGTAAAGTTCAAAAAAAAAGTTGCGATGGCCAGGAGGATTCCTTTTCCTCCCATTTATGTGGTAGCAGCCATGTGAAAACACAGTTACTTGAATGTAGTATATGTAGCAGCACGATCAAGGGAAATCATATTATTTTGCATCTATTGCGGACAATGCACAATTTTTATACCTCAACTAGTAATTAGGGAGCTCGCACAGCTAACCGGATTCTTTCATTTACCCCTCAGGATCACTGCACGATAAAATCAAAACAAAAGGAAATATACACAAAAAAATCTATTTCTACCATTAAAACAGTTTTTCTTAGACGTCTGTCACTTGGAGATCTTTGATGCTGCTCCCCTCATTTCAAGTTCAAGTGAAGGTAGAAGAATCAAAATTTACACCATTTGCTTCTGTTCCAGGTTGGAACTGCGTCATACAATCAACAGAATCAAGAAAGATGGCTTTCATCTATATTATACGTCGTTGAGTTGAGGTGACAATGCTTATATATCACTGAAAATTAATGCACACACGATTAAAGAAGTTGCGAATTCATAAAATGGGGAACTCGAAGTTGTTCAACTCAACGTATGAGAAACCCGTCAGTACTTTATCTATAGGTTATGTGACATAATATGATCGGAAAGATGGGTTGTTTGTTGCAAAGAAGAGGCTCGATGGATTTCAACTTAAAGATGATTCTAATTTCAAAGGTTACCGTCTTTCTCTGTAAATCAAATACAAAACCCAACATTCATTACAACCCGCTCAATTCTTTTCATGCTCTTATTACAATAGATTAGATAAACACTATCAGTACTTGTATAGAAGATAATCTCTAATTGCAGGAGGTAGATTCAGTTCCGATATCCGATGCAGTCGCTCTCGCCCTACACATTGTCGAATGACACGGCGACACAAGAACATTAGTGGTAGTGGTTCAGCTGTAATATAATAAAACATAGACTTTACTTTTATGCACATCAGAGATATTTTCTAAATTGACAACGAACGTTTGAGACTTCTAAGGAAACTTACGATCGAGTCCGCCAATGTATTTCATCGTAATTTCGCAGTGACCCCAAACGGCAGAAACGATGGGATACAATTTTTTCCCTTTCATACCACGAAATGCAATTCCTAGATATTGGCCGTCTACTACAAAAGCCAAAGTTCCTTCGTCCATATCCAAAACCACTACAAAAACAACAACAATTAGTAATGAACAATTTCTTTGAAAATAAAGCCGAGGACAATAATTAAGATGCATACCTAAAAATGTATCTGGCACGACAAAATTTTCATCGGGTTTGAGTAAAGCTGGGTAGGTTATACCAGAGGCAATATTTTTACTGTCGTGATATAACTTATTTCTTCCTAGGTCCCATCCCCACGATTGATCATTACTTCCAACCAAACTCTATAAAAAAATTAAAAGTATTATAGTCAGTAACGCTTTTCAAAATAGTTTTGTAAAAAGTATTGTCAAAGAAAAATATGAATACCTGGTAACCGACTGAGTTAAGTGGAGCATCTTGAGTAGCGACTCCAACGACAGCATGAGTGCCTCTTTGTCGAGTTGACCAATGGACTTCCCATACATGAAGCCCTTTAGTAAAGCCAGTTTTACCTCGGATACAGTCTGTACTTTGGGCTACCGGATGTCGATGGAATGTTAGCTTATCATCCTCCTACGTCAAACAGCAAATATAGAGTCACGTTTTCATTTTTCTTACAATTGATACAAGGAACAGAACAGAACTGGTTTTAACCTTGACAAAAATGTTTAAAGATCGGTCATCTGAGTTCCAAGAATACTTTAATTGAATCTCTTTTGCGGCAGGGGGCATATCGAGAAGCATGTCGAGACGTGCAGGAGGTGTCAATTCTTCCGCAAGTTCCCGGGGACCGGGTGTTCGCGTTGTCGCCTCTCGTCCAACAACTTTACCTCCGCCGACTGAAAACAACAACATTCAAATGTAAGTTAAGTGAATGTAATTTCGGAATTTAATGGTCAAATAAATTGTGCAATTAGGTTTAGTAATTTACCATTACCTGAGACTTTCTGGCCCATGTTCATTCCACGATGTCTTGCTCGAGTCCGCAGGTATTTGTGTCCACCACGGGTATAATAAGGCAAAGATCTGGAAGCGAACAGGGGCGTGATACCGAGATTCAAAGACGCTGAGGTTGTTGAACACACGGGACGATGATGATCACACAACCGCAAACTGGGAGCACCAGAATCAGTTAAGCTGGGTCTGCTGGGGATGAGGGATGTAGTTGCCGCGGGGGGACCAGGGAGATTATTTACTGAGCCTGGACTGAGGAAATGAAAGGGAAGTGGATGAGTACCACCAAGGCCTCTTGAACTGACGATCAGATGTTGCGGCGCTGAAGGACAACCAGAGTTAACACAATTTCGGGTCGATCCTCCTCCTAAAACCGCACGACACTGAGACCTATAAGAATTGAAAAAAATCGAAGTTAATAACGTTTCAACTTTCTACCCATGACTGATCAAAAATAACAGGAATAACATAATCACAGAAACATCATTAACATATTATAGGAGATAACAGCCACATATGTAAATATGTATGTCATGTCATGCAAACAACATGAACAGGACATAAAATAATAATAAATACGTAATGTTATCATTACTGATTACTTAATATTAGAATGAATAATATGATTATGTCTCATTTATTCTTTGGTTTTACCTTTTACTAAATATTATAAGTACCTACTCATAATATTGCCCTATTATTATTCACTGACAATAATTGACAATATCAACTTTTATTAGTAGCTATATTAATGTATATAATATAACTAATTCAATTAATTGCATCTTATATCTTTGTCAATAGTCAATAGTCTCAATTCTCAAAGCAATATTATTATTGCAGATAGCAGATAACGATTGTTTTGAGTGAGTACACAAACACAACGGTCACAAACATTAATCAACCTTCAACTGAGCTTCCTTCCTGATACATGGATATGGATTCAAATGAGTAAACAGTAAACACTGATTGTTCATAAACTATAAAACATTATTGTCGAAACGTCGAAACCCAAACAAGTTTTCATTACCAATCAGTGTTGACTCACTCAAATAATATTAAGTACTGTAATATACCGGTTCAACGTTCTAAAAATCACTAACAAAAGTAACAAAGACTATATACCTAGACCAATAAACTTTGTTCAGCTTGTGGGATGTATTTTGGCCGGGAGAGTGCCTACAGTTTCCTTTTTATGAACGACACATTTATAATAACTAACGTGTATATTTCATTTGTTAAAGAAAAACGTTTCAGAATTCAGCTAATAATGTTCACGATTTTCTGATGCAATGCCAAAAATCGACATTAAAATATATTTCATCAGTTTTTATTTTTAATAGATTCACGATAGATTTAAAAGGTCAAATTATCAATCTTTCTTTTCTTGAGGAAATATTAACTTGAAATAGAAAACTTAAGCAAAAACGAAATGGCATGATTCGTTTATTACGCATTTTGGGGATCTATGCGTAACGTGCGTTGTGTACACCTCAAAGCAGACAGACAGTTTTAATATTTTAGTGCACTTTTGTTCTTTGTTCTTGCTTGGGTATTACTACTACAAACTTGAGCCAACTTAACTTAATATCTTAGCATCCAAAAAAAGCAACATTATAGAAATCTTTATCACTTTTCTGGTATATTTAAAAATCATGAGTATTTAAAATACAAAATTATTACAGTCTTATAAAGAACCATAATCATCCTTGAGTGCTCAAGTTTATAAATAAAAGACTAAAAATATCCCATAAGAACGCAGATATAGATGCAGAAGAGCATGTACCGCTATGCGGACATAATTTTATTTATGAGTAAGGTCGTACGTAAGGTAGCGCAAATTCCAAAAGCATATTGAAATTGAAGGAAAGAGTTTGCAATTTACTACTGTATCTTATAACAAATGCATACTGTCATTGCATAATACGTCGTCGTCGTCTATGTAGGTACTTGATAATTTAGTAAGTACCATGCCAGTATGTACCTATGTCTTATTACAACGGACTGCTTTAAGACTGCCATCCATTCACAGCAAGTTTTCTTTTGCGTGGAAGTGGTGGGTAGTTTAGTGAATTGCATTGACTTGGAGTTTTGGAAGAACTGGGCTTTTTCCCTTCAAACAAGAGTACGCCACCGACTCTGCTGATCGTAAACTTCGTCTTCTCACTCACTTTTTTCTATGCAATTCCAACAGAAAGGAAGGGAAAGGACAGGAAGGGAAGAAGAAGAGAAAGCCAGCTAGTGACGAAGAGTAGCGAGGGTATTTTATTCCCCCTCTCTCTCTCTCTCTTCGTCCTTTCATTCTCCTAATACGATATTATTTCACTTTCTATGCAGAGCAGAGAGCTATGGCAAACCAACTTCTATTTCCTTCGGCATCACCTACACTACATTGCACTAGAACTAGACTTCTTCCTCCTCCGCTTGCTATTTGCTACCCCACTGCATCCAGCAACGACAACGCTGCGCTCGTCCTTTTCTATTGCATAAAAGTAGCCAAACTTTCACCCGAACGCCAGACTCCTTCCCTAATACCACTGCACTGTTTTGTAAAGTTATACCTATAGGTACATCCTGTCTAGATTGCAATGATAAAAATATTAAAACGGTTAGGAATGCAATATTAGGTAGTAGCTAGGGAGCTACTAAAGACAGGCGCTATCTACATAGCTCTGTACATAAAGATATTTTGAAAAACACAACTGAATCTTGGATATAGGGGGAAACACATCAGCAAGCGAAGGTTATGGCATGTACTTTACAATTATGAAAAAAACTGGTATATTATTTTTTCACAAAAAGAGCTGCTACTGATATTGGAGTATGCAGCACAACGTAGTGTAACACTAATGCACTAAATAATATTGGAAAAGTTTTAATTTGCACTAATTTAAATCTATAATCTTTATAATTATTACTACTGATACTTACTTTTTAGCTCCATTTAGCACTTATCACTATCACACATTCATACCAGAGAACAGATTCCAAATGAAAACAAAATAACAATATCACAAGAACAAGGGTGTCCCACAACACTCACCAAGTTCGATGAAGTTGTAGGGGGCATATCATTACTTGCAGTACTAATGATTTAACGTGAAGTACTCGCAAGTCGCAACGCACACGTAGATATGTTATAATAATAACAAAAATGTGTTTGATGATAAATAATAATAAATACAATTTCTACATCATTATCTCGTACATGCGTATATAGCATGTGGCATGTATAGCTTACATATACACAACAGTTCTAAAATCCTAATTACAACACAATCGAATTTATGACGAAAAGTGTATTGTAAAAATAGCCATACTACACTTACCTAGGCATTGATTAATATTACCTATTCAAAGCAATCTACCCGCATACATAGCAATGACAGCTTTGCAAGCGCAGCAGAAAGGGCAGAAACTCCATACATATTATGCATTTTGTATACAAAGAGCTGTTATGCCGAGAGGAGTTTACTATGCATCATGCTTAACTTATATTTCTATACGTAGCTGAAAATTCAGAATGAGAATGAATTCAACTGAACTGGATTCAGCTTTGAGCATAGTAGCAGCAAGCATAGCTCTGTTAGCAGACTACCCTTCTATTCTATGTATCGATTTCCGTTCTTTCGTGAAGCTCCCCAATATCTTACCCCAACTTACACTTAAGTTCTAACACGACGGGATCGAACGAAAACGACTGAACCGTCTTCACATCCACAACTCCAAGCAGTAATACTCAAATCTAAAGTCAAACCTACACTCCCCCAACTTTCACTTTCAAAATTAGAATTTCAAATCATTACATTCAAAATTCCGAAATTCTAAAAAGTAAAATTATGCGGGTAGTGCGACCTAAGTTAATTTATGCTCTATTAGCTCTATACAGCTATGCAGTTTGGTTGGAAGGATACGTACATCATACATGTAATTTGGTTGGATTCCATAAATAATTCTACATAATATATTTATCCGTCTATTTACTTATTCACACCCTCCCTGCCCCTATAAGTCAGCTTTTGCTATTTACAGTTTATATGAGGCTGATATGAAGGTAAGTCATTGAAGGCTTAAAATTATTTTTATTCAAAATGTAGGAATGCATGCACTATGTATGTACCAAACACATATACCTAGGTCGGTATGGCGGTATGAGTACACTTATTCCAACAAAATACCCTTAATAAATTTTGAACCATATAGAAAAATAACTTGCACTGTGAAGACATTGATGACTCACTATGTATTTAAAATACAAGACAGCCGAATGAACTTTGAAAGTATTGTATGACTGAAACAAAACAAACGGTAGAAACCTAAAAATACTTCGCAAAAGGTGACCTTATTTTTACATATTCTTTTTATGCAATAATAAATGGTTTGGTTGGCTAGATTTTAGTTGATAAATGATTGTTTTTATAAAAGCAAGTCTCTTCCTGAAAATTCTTATTGGGTCTTGTGATTTGATGAGCAGATGAGCAGAAGTTCTAACGTACCTACTCTGGTATTCCAAACAAATTCCAATGTAAAACTACAAAACAAAATTACCTACTTACAATTATATATTTAAAAAAGCCTATTCCATGCAACTGTCAGCCAGTCTACTTCCAAGTTCCAGCACCGTTTGCACATTGAGGAAATTAGGAAGTACACAAGTTCAAAGTTTGGATTTTACTTGTTAATTATAAATCACTATATTATATGAAATAGCACAGGAAAACTGAAAAACTTGAAAAGGTAAAATCGTACGTACCAATGCTAGAATCCAATATTTCCAAATAATGTTATCAATAAATCGTGCGTACAAGCAATTATCAGAGACCCGAAACTGGAAACCATCATCATTTGTGCTGATGGTGATGGGGAAATGAATATTTAAGACTCAAACTGAGTGAGTATGTATAGAAAACGTAATGAGATCATTATAATTATGCAAACTTTGATTGTAAACAATTTTGGAAAAAAAACGGTCATAATAAGTCTACAAGACGACAGTGTACAAAAGTGCTACTACTGCTGGTACAGCATTCTTATGGAATATTTATATTAGCATAGATTAGAATTTTAGCATTTTGTCTCGACGAGTGCAAAGAAGAATATTGGATATTATGAATGTAGACAAAAAGACCTTCTGATGATATTGTAGTTACTTATTAGCAAATATGGTACAATGATTATGTTAAAAGAAAATAAGCTGAATATTTACAAAAAGTGCTCACGAGGAAATGAGGTGGTGGTCTGTAACACAAGGAGGAGGAACGTAAGAAAGAAGCATTGAAGACATAAATGCCAGATATACACACAGATAATAGTGAATATACTTGAGAGTGACTATGACTATTGTGTATATATCCTATCTATCTGTAGAGCAAATTCTACCTTACCTATTTTCCTATTGTTGCTCTTCCATTATACATAGATAAAAATTAACTTGCTTTGTTAGCTAGGTACAATAGAACAGGCAGCAGAGCTTTTGCATTGCATATAATATCTAACTAAATACATACTACCTCTTGGGAGCGTGCACATGCTCACCAACCAACCATACCATACCAGTACCATCTAACACATGCAGACACATTTTAAAGCATGCACTTGGTCACTCGGCAGTGTTGGCAATGGCAGTGCAACATTGTTCGTCGTACATATGTCTGACGAAAATGACGATTTCTCACCGTACTCCCTGACCTCCAAAATTCATTTCCCTTTTATTGTGTGTAGCACATGTTTAGTTAGCGCAATACTGACCAGCGTCCTCACTCAGCTCCATTACATAAAAACTCATTTGGCCAACTACATAAAAAACAACACCAACTTTGTCACTATACTAACTAGGTATGTATAGAAGCCATAATTGTTATTCAATTATTCTATTCTATACACACATTCAGATACACTTAGCCAGTAAATTATACAATATGTAAGTCCACCTTTGAGCTTTTTAGCTACAAGGATGAAATTTTCAATTCAAATAAGATATAATCCCCAAGAAAACAGAAAATTCTCAACTTCCCTCATAATACAATAGTGTTGCAAAACTATTGTAACTAAATTATTAAACTGCAAAAAATTGTAAACTGTTACTTACAAATAATATTTGGGTTTTCATTTCATGAGTTCTATATGAATATCTGCTGAACTATACCTTGCATAATTTACATTTGGAAATGAGACATTGAAAGTGAACTTGAAAGCTTACCCAGAAGAATTTTGTGAATCAGAAGGAAATGCTGCGCACGGCATGGTAAAATCTTTTGTGAAGCTCCAGGTTGACGACTAATGTATAAAAACGATGACTAGGAAAAATTCTATTAAGGGCACTAGTGTAAGTTTTCAAACTGAAACTTTAGTTTCGAATTTTTAAATCCCTGCCCTTTCAACATGTGCTAATTCTGGTTAATGAATTTTTAATTTGTCGAGGAAAAAAGTAAGCATCCGCTTAACAGTGTTTAGTAGTATATTATAAGAGTTTGTAGTTTGTAGCAAAGACCAACACACGCTCATAGAGTTTTATAAAAAATCAATGCCAGCCAGCAGAGCAACAGAGAGCTTGTTTCTGAGGAACAAAAAATTTCATGACCCAAGAATATTATTCATACACTAGGGTAGAGCCAACCAAAGAAAACACACGAGCAGTTCCACAAAACGACACAGAAGCTATGTAAACTGCATGAAAAATTTATATTCAAACACAGTACAAGGGGTCGCTAACTCAAACCAAACACTAACTCATTAATTCTTCGATCGATTTAATCAATTTAACGTATTCAGCTTAAAACTGACTCGCACTAATAAAGCCAATTTTAACAACTCTCCACTTTAGCTCCACGCAGACAGAGCCACATTACACAACCAACTAATGTTATTAAATTACTCAAAAATGAGATTACGAATAATAATTTTTATGCCAATCTTGAGCAGATACACCAAGGCGTATAACAACCAGCCACACACACAGAGTACTGAAGAAACGAAGAGAGAGAGAGAAGTACCTACGCCAAAAATCAAGCACCTCTCTGACGACAAGAGTGAAGTAAACTTCTTTCCTCGAAGAGCTCAAGATGCCGAATATCATTAAATTTACTATATGTTCATGTTCATTTTGCTAATAATGGGGGAACAATGCAATGTCAATGTTGTTTTTCGCATCAGTATAAGAATGGGCGCCCATGAATATATTCCATACGATATGAGTGAGGTGAGACTGAGTGTGGCGTAACACAAGGGGCTTTATATTCTTATCTCACCCCTTTCCATTGTTTTCCAATGCTCCTAGCACTTCTATACCGAGCTAAATGTTTTGCTTAGTGCTTACTTCTAAAACTTCTAAGGCACAACACTAACTACATACTATCACTATCTATACGAACAACATGAACACACTCACTCCTCTACAGCTCTGTCTGTGATGATTATTATGACGAATTGGATGGAGCATGGACAAGGTCAGTTCAATCAACGAAGTATCTTGCTGCAACGTTACAGTGCAACTTCTCTTTTAGAACACTATCTGAAAAGCTTCCTTCTACATTTATACTACAAGTTTTAAATTTTCCAAACATTATTTTCTATTAAAATAATATCAAATCATTTAACCACAGCTACTCCACGTTGCCTATAACGTTATTTCTTTGAGTTATTGCATAATTTGCAGAAAGCTAAACAGAGATCATTAATAATTATTACCCACACTTACACTATATAACTGAAGGATTTCGAACCTAGAGAACCTTATGTTAAATATTATTTAAAGAAGCGCAATTTCAAGAACTGAAATGAAAGCAACAAATTGTGGACAAAAATTAAAATTGTACAGTAGTTTTGTTGCATATGCAGTCATACTTGATACAATTTTAGCATATCGCATATATTGTAGGTGATATATAATATTAAGTAGGTAGTCAATATTTTAGCTGATGCATTTATAATGTACAATTTATTTGAATTCTGTAGTCACCTATATAACCAATCTATATAATATTATTATTATATTCCATTAGTAGCCACATTAAAAAATACATATCTATTCATATTACATGTATATTTATTAAGCTGTGTGAGTGCAATAGGCTTCATTCTTTGTCTTGTCTCCTGTGTGAATTGCGATTAAAGAATTCCTGATTGTGAGAATAGACGAGCTATGTCTCAACCTCAGTCTCCCAAGAAGAAACAGATAAATACACGACCAGAAATCATACGGACTCTACGTATTTGTACATAACGCCAAAACTGAGTCCAACATAGAAGGCAATCATATCTTTAGTTTGCAGGATTGTACTAATGTCTACTATGATAGATAGTTTGGGATTTATGTACTTCGTACGTATTACGTACACATTATTTGTTAGGTACATTTTAGATGTATCTGTTGTGAGTAGTAAATTAGGTACCTATAATATAATATCCACTATGCAATATCCAATATCCATACGCAGCCATGCAGCCACTACTCATACTCCCCAATCTGCTTCCCCATCGCTTAGTCAGTCTGACCTTATCCTTGCCGTCAACTAACTGGCGAGAAACTGAGCCCAGATAAACAAAGGATACCATATACAATACAACAATTTACACAATACATAAATGCATCTCTCACTCACTATGTCTATCTCTCTCCAACATTTTAGCATTACGTCCTATGCGCATCTGTTTTGAGTAATCTCTATTTTATGTATTGAAATTGAAGTACTACAGTACAGATTTTACATCCTTAAATGCTTGTTCACTTTGCTCAACAAACATTAATGTGTTCTTACATAAAACTCTACAGGACGCGAATCAATCTTTTGTCAGCAGTAACAACACAAAGTAGACATTATAAAAATACCATTCGCCATTAGTACGTAATTTTAAACGCTGTACAGAGATCTAAAGTCCTTTACTATTCAATTATTATGCAATATCCGATTTTTTTCTTTCTCATTGCATGTAGTAGTATAGTGTAGTCAATATTATGTCTACCATATCGCACACCATTATAATCTGGTTGTCTCATTTGCACGAACTACCACTAAATTGATTTTAATTTTGTGGGCCCAGCAAAGCCAAAACTTATAGTAGGACGTCATAATTTATTAACTTATGAGAAAATAAGAAGCTCACTACATGCAATAGGTGTAGCAATCCATGAGAAAAATATGCTTAATATTTGCTATTATTTCAACATCAAAAACTAAACACATGTATATACGTACGTACCTGAGTACCTAATAACTATTAACTTCATCGTTTGCACCTCTTCTAGCTTCCCGGAAACAATGAAACGTCCATTCAATTCATTATTATTATCATAGTATTATATTATATTCGACTGAAACTGAAATAATTAGTTTTTCGAATGTTCTTTTTTACAGATCTTTTGCTAAAAATTGACTAAAAATTATTATTTTTCCAACCAAGAGTAGAGGAAACGTATCATAATTAATTTAGGATGATTTATGGTTGAACAGACTTGCCAATAGAAAGGCGAACTATCAATTATGCTATAAGAAATTGTGGTTCACTCGCTGGACGTACTATGAGCAATTGACTCACTAGAGTCTTCAGGTTCAAGGCTACGATCGGGTGTACTCAAATCAACTGCTGTAAACTGCACAGCAGAAATACAAATTAGACTAAAAGAAAATAAACTTCAAAAGTTGCGTAACATTATCCGACCACATCACAAATCATCCTGTTTAACAATTTGATACAATTTCGTGTAATTGTAATTGTAATTGCAATCTTAATCCAATTCAGAATTCATTGTGTACACACACTGCAGTCTGTATTCTCTGATTTCTCTGTCTAGTGTCTGTATGCATATATCGTATCACACTACACATCTCGATGATACGCAGTACCTACTACACAACTACATCCTAATACTAAGGACATCAGTCAGTAGCATCCGATCCGATCCACAATTTAGATCAAATCGACCCAACTGCTAACACTTAGACAATAAAATAAAATAACAAAACTAAAGTTACGATTCACAATATATATCGATATACCCTTGATTAAAGGAAGTTGACCCTAATAATTAATTAAACAATTAACACTGACAAATTATAAACAGTCTAGTTCTAGTCTATCTTAAAATTATTGCTTTATTTACTACATTTAGTTATCATTCTTTCATCTGAATCATCGCTTTGTTTATTGTTTTGAACTCATTCTCTAGTTGAGACAGCCGAGTCGAGAGTCGAGATATAGATAGATAATTTTTCGTCCCCTGTACAATGCACAATTCACAGGCACTAGACACATCAGACACATGGGATAATATTAATAGTATTATCACTATCACGTATTATCAATCACATAGACATACTAACTTCCTATTCCTATATGACGATAATAATGATTAGTAAGGTTATTATTAGTCTTGCTTGGTAGTGTTTATATACTGAGTTCTTTGTGTCTACTATACAGTAATTGCCAGAGTATTTATGTATAGTAAATAGCAATAATTTAATTTATTAGTTTATTACTGCGTACTTAGTTAGCTAACCAAAGTACGCATTTACTACTAGATGCAATGTAGGTAAATAATAGCTTCAGACTAGCACCTTAATTTATATGATGCTATGGTGTCATCACACAGACAGTATCCACTCGCAGTATAAGTGTCATCTAATATGTAGACTTTAAGGCAGATACTTCAGATAAGTTGACAGTTCACCAGCAATAATCATAATTATTACTAATCAACCACTAGTCAGATACCAAAACGAAACTCTTAATATATTATTGCCATCGTATTCGTATATGAAAAATTACATCGAATTTTGGTGAGACTTTCAGGTTATAAATTATGAACTCTACATTTTAGAGAACAGAAACCCTGATTAACCCTGCAATAGGATATAACTCTAGAGTCTAGACTCTAGAGTAATGATTTGAGCACACGATTGTCACTGCCACATTATTGACCTTCTGCGCACCAAAACAATTTTATTTTTGCGAATAATAATACACACACGCATAAGTACACAAAATGTCACGTAAAGTCTATTTGCAGTCTTCGTAAAATTCGTATTCACATAAATGACGTCACGAGTTAAGTGAACTATTTACAACGAATGAGTTGACTGATAATTATGGTGATAAGCAATAGCATGCAGGCAGATAACGACTAAGCTAACTGACCAAACCAGACAATTGCATTACAGAAATCACTGTAATATTACGTCCTCCCTGAACTAATCTTGACCTAAAAGTTTTTATATTATTGAACTTCATGCTTTACGGAACACTGCATTTACGTACGTACTCCACGGCATTTGTTAATGGGCAATTGTATGATTACATGATTACCATTAACAAGCATATTATGGTACTCAATAGATAACCATAAAATGAAGTACAGACAAACAGTGGAAAAACTGATACTCATCTTTACTCCCTTCCGTATTTTTATAGAAATCTGACACTCTCTGACACTGACAATCAAATTCCAAAGAAATATATTATCTGATTGGTAGTTAATTGTACAGGCGTATTATAAGTTATGTATTCAAAGGACAAAGCACTACATAGAAATTATGATCATCTTATCAATCAATTTAACATCTATTTAACAAAATCAGATGCAAATACAAGTAGAAGTGGAGTCATAATAATCCATTGCGAACAGCCAACATTACTATTATATGCTATATGCTTCAACTAATTGTACAGAAAATGAACTTGAATTCAATGGAGGCGATTGTTAATGTTGACAGCATACAAGGCAGGTTTAAAGTTGGAATATCGTTTATATATTTTTAGTTAAATTATGGCCAAATATTAAGGGCTACAGAGGAAGTATGCACATACACCTGACATAAACCCTACTAAAATGCTACATGCACACTGCAGACAGCAGATAAAAAAATTATTCTATTATCTCAGGGCAGGGTAGAGGGTAACCCGCAATTGGGCATTCGTTGCTAAAATAATAATAATTTTTGTCGTCCACAAATAATATTATTAGGTATTGAATATCATGCATATTATTTTGATGAACAAAGCAATTAGATAACGGAGGGGCCGAAAATTAGGAAGAGTGAAGAGAAGCTATAACATCAAATGAATACAAGTATAGAATAGAAGTATAACAAAAAGTTTGAAAATTGCAGTTGCTGCTTGTTGTAATATTTATTTATTTAGGTGATTAATTCTGTAAATGCCTTAGACAAGTATCAACTTTACTGCAGATGCCACGTGCATGTCCAAAATCCTTTAAATCCTCCAGTCTATTATTATAGTCTGTCTTAAAATTAAACATTATACCCTACGGAACCGTTAATACCAAAGCAAAGCACTGATTCATTACATTATTAATGAGCAATACAATATACAAATACATATTTTTTCATTCCTGGTCATTGTTAATTTTTTTTATTGCTGAAATACGATGATTCACGAAAGGGGCACTTATTCATTTAGGTAGTAATCTACCATTCAATTTCGCATTCAATGAGAAAACTTATCTTGTTTAAGAAAAGGAAAATCAAAGAAAGGATTTTTCAATGAAAATCAAATAAAAACTAAAACCCTGCAAGTTTACAGAAGCACCTTCACTATCTTGAATATTACATTTCGGGCTAGGTTTTAATAGGCAGTAGTATTAGTATAGACATTAGACATAAATCTCCTCTCATAATCATTGTACTTATAAACACTACACACTATTCACCTTAGTACTTTCATTGAGAAAATTATTATTTATTTTTATAAAGCACTAAACCATGACCGCCGCATTGTTAATAAAGATAGTCAAACGAAAAAATCTTTGACAAGAAAAATGGCAAAGCATGTTGGTACTGTCTAAAATTGTAATTAATTTTGAGAGTATTATTAAATATATGCAAAATTTACGGTAACATCTTTAGACTATTACTTACTTAGCATTAAGAAAATAAACAATGAAGTGAAGGCTGTTAAGTGAATCAAAGGAAGGAAGTTGAAGTGAATGCCTAGTTCAAAGTTCAACCAACCATCTTAGTGATCTTATCTTATTGTTATTTTTAAAACGATACGCTGCATAGCACAGTCTACACTCTACACAGCATTAAATTGCAATAAAGAATTCTACACAAACTGAGTTCATGCCAAATGCCAGTATTTTGTCGAGATTTTAAGTTATATATACCTATATATTATGCACTAATGCAGCCATTAAGCCTTCAAACTGCTATTAAATACATAAACATCGAAACATCTAAATACTAAATATATTATTATTAATGCCAATATCTTCATTGAATTAGTAATTAATGTAATGATTTATCTAATGTTGATTACTTAAAAACAACAGAAACTACGTTTTATAATGCTTTATACGGATTTGTGCACTTGTGCACATGCATGTGACTGTTGTAACTTTAGGTCTTTGTATGTAAATGTAGTACCTAAGGTAAGTAGTAAGTATGATAGGTATTATTTTGGGATCATCATTCAATTCATATTATCATTATGGGATAGGTTGATAGGTAACCTGTCCCATACCAATGCAATGTCAAGGTATATTTAGGTAGGGATGCGGATGGCTGAAGAAAGATGCACACTTGTATGCGTATTAATGCCCACTTGCCATACATTACTTTAGCCGTGTATCTGTGTAACTGTGCAATCATTAATGTGCACAGCTCATGCAGTGCACCTTCAACAGATTCAGTTCGCAATTCTAGCTGGGCTTTCACTTTTCACCTTAGAAATTATCTCTTATTAATGGAAATGAATGACAAATAAAATAGATGAGAGATTCAAACACAGATCGATCCCCATTTCTCCCACCACTTGATCAAAACTTTCGATTCTGATACTCACTCGATTAGACTCGATTACTCGATAGCCACAATTAAGCCGGCATAGTATTCACCAACTAATGTAGGTAGGCAGGCAAGGCAGGTAGGTAAGGTAAGGTTGCAGATTGCAGACTGAACTGAGACAAAAAATTAATGTATCATGGTACATTGTACATTTAAGGAGGAGTTTCAGGTTCGGAAAACCGTAATGAAGGAAAACGACTTAATGTACAATATTAATATTGCTTAATGAAGTCTACATTTTTTAAATCTACTCATATTTTTCTAGGGCATCAGGAAAACAGTGTTAAAAAATGAAAGTCTGCATTCCAAAAAATACAGTTTTTTGTAGTGGGGATAATGAATAGAAAAAATGTAATATGATTTTTATATAAATTTATCTGTCCTGTCCAGCAGTCCAATGGTCCAATACCCAGTATATAATAGGGTAATAAAAGTAATGCAACACCTATTTATAGTTGTTGACATTTCAGAAGTACTGATAAGTGCGATAAGATAAAGTGGTTTTGTTGTGGCACATAAATTCATGATACGCATAATATTATACATACATACAATACAAGTAGTAGGTATGTACTAACACTACTAACTAATAAAGTCTAACGACCTGCATTGCAGAAGTATTGTATGAGTGTAAGAGTATTGTATGATCACAATGATCAGAGAATTTTTTCGTAGGCTGTAAATGTAAACAAACAATAGTTAAAGGATTAAGAGTAGAACCTGAACATGAGCTGATTGTTCCAAAAGAGTGAAGAGGAAGCGAGCCAATTGCCTTGATGAGAAGGAATATATTCGAGCCAGCGACCACATGGCAGGCAAGCAAGATAGGATGGAGAGTGATTTGCCGGTACAGAAGATGTTTGATGAAATCCCAAACCGAAATGAATAGTAAGTGGACGAGAGCACATAAGACAGAGCAAAGTTGTAGAATTGGGGAAGCTGACATTATTGGCAGCTGCAGGCCCACAGGTCGCAGAGGTCAACAAAGAGTGTAGATGGTGGTGGTAACTAGTGCCACTGATGGGTCCATTATTTATTACCACAACCATTGGCACGGCCACGTAAACACTTGAGACTATGGCCAACAGGGCACACACAAGCACAACGCAATTTGCACTTATTTATTAATAGCACACCGTCCTCTGGATTCAATTGTTCCTTGGCTCTACGTCCATAGTCTTTCCTCCTAGTCCTACCTTTAGCTTTAGCCTGAACTCAACTTAACTAAGACAGCTCAACGAGAACTTGACAGGTGTAGAGTCCCAATATATAACACACACTCTAAGCTGTAGGCGTTTATCTTTATTTTTACCTACATCCCAGTTGGAAATCTAAAACATTGAAGAAACGCCGTACTAAGTAAGTGATGTCTAGTAAATAGTAACACCAGAAAGAAAGCTTCAGACCACATCGAGATATAAAAAGGATGGAAACATAATTTAAGTCAAGTTATTGATTAAATTCTGTCCAAGTTCTATCTTAACTGAAAATTACTGTAACCGTAACTGTGTAAAAAGCATTCAGGAATTCTATAATATCACTACAGGTCAAATGTCACGTCCATTTGCATCCAGTACAGACAGATTAAGTTGATTTGGTAAATTAAATCTTTGGCTTGTTCATTTAGTACGAAAAGTATATTTACTTAGATATATCAGAGCAATTGCAGAAACTGGCAGTCTATAGTATATAACGGACTCTTCCCCTCAGCAGTAGGTATACGCGTTTTATGCGTATTTCATAAAAAGTGTATATAGTTACTAGGTATATTTATAGAGAGAGAGTAGTCACCAGAGTATAAACGATAATACGTGTGGATCCGCTTTATCTATCTTTGTTAAAGCTAACTACCCAGGTATTAGGTAGAGTAAGTAAGTAATGTTATTTACTAAATTGCTAACTATAATGATTGTTGTAAAATAGATTGCTTTGAAACTGTAAAAATACAAACTTCAGGAAAGAAAATGTAATTTACGTAATGTAATTGTATAAGTAGACGTAAGGTAAATATACAGTATAATAGTAGAGTAAGTGTAGATACGTATAATATTATTGCAGAGTTACAAAAGTTGTTTTGAGAATGAAACCTAAATTGTAGTAAGAGAGCGGTTTGTTTGTCAATCTCTAAAGCTCAATTTACGAAAAAACGTTAAAAATGAAGAGAGAAAATTGTCGTTGTCTGAGCGTGGTCAAGGTACAAAGATTCGAGCACAAGTCTGTACTGTGCTATTATTTATTGCTTTAAATCCGGAAGTCAAGGCCATTAACTGTCGTTAAAACTACTTTTCTGTATTAGAGGAGTTGAGTGAGAGTTGTTGGAGCACAATATTAAAAAATAGTTTGATTCAGTGAGTCAGCCGTGTGTGGAGAGAGTCGGAGTGTGTACAAATAATTGTTATCACTGGAGATTCAGCTTCTAGCCCCGTCCCGGAGAGAGGAGAGCAGTCCGCTTTATCGGCTGTTGAGAGGTGGACTGAAAGAACAGAAGCCAAAGCCCGGACTTAGGACGAAGAGAACAGAAGTGAGCAGAAGTGAAGAGAAGGAAGCCGAACCGACACCGTCTCCTTCTGTCTTCACCCGTTTTAGTCTCGCCGTTTTCGTTTAGCCACCGTATATAGTCAACTGGCAAGTCAACGAAATCGGGAATTCCACTCTTTCGGCTCCGAATTACTCTCTCTAACGAACATGAACTTGGTAAGGAAGAGAGAGAGAGGATGGAGAATCAGAACAGACCTCGCTCGCTCTCTGCCGTCGACATGAACGTTTGATTGGTGCCGTGCTATCAGCTCGATCCCCGAATCTTCATTGGTTAACGAGAGTTATCAACCCTTGCTGGTCCAGAAGAGTGGCTCAAATATTGATCGGACGGACGACGGAACAAAGTAGGAGTCGAGCTGCTGCCTGACACAAGTGACTCACGATCATACTCAAAAAACTCAACTACAACAGTTCGCATGGATCCGACGGAATCACACACATGGAATCCTCCACGCAACACTCGCATGGGGTTTCCTCGCTGTTTACCCTCCTCATTGTCAGTCCAAC
This sequence comes from Tomocerus nigrus, assembly GCA_019776505.1. Classification (NCBI taxonomy): domain Eukaryota; kingdom Metazoa; phylum Arthropoda; class Collembola; order Entomobryomorpha; family Tomoceridae; genus Tomocerus; species Tomocerus nigrus. The sequence continues at coordinate 24,936 of JABASI010000780.1, forward strand.
TCCGTCTAGTCACTCACTATCACTATACAATAATACGCCCGAGCTCAACTTATAAAATCAACTCCTAAACCAAATGAAACGGGAGATTCTTATTGTTACTTAGTCTCTCACACTCACTCGCTGTGTCTCTCCGCCTCTGTACACTGAAATATTGTTACACAACATGTGCACACTTGTATAATAATATATATAGGAAATATTTTATGTAAGTACTAAAAGTACTAGGTAATCGTATTTCAGCTTCTAAGTAACGCCTCTTTGTTCAGTCAGTATTTATTTACGATATGACTCGTATCATTCTATAATTATAATTCCTAGCTCTTCTAGATAATAATAATCCACAGTGCAATAACATCCATCCCTTCTATTTAATATGCACTCCAATCCAACTAATTCCAACCATCAAAGCATGATGTTATGTAATGTAACTCGTAACTCTTAATTCCATTTGCATTCAAGAAATCTATTGCTACACTTTAGGCTTAGCAGCTCTGAGCAATGAACATCCGCAGATTGTGTAATGAGCTTCATGCACAGATGTTAATATATCTGTATAATCAAATTCTGGATAATGCAACTGCAAAATATGAGACGAACTCTCATAAAAGTAAATTTACTATGCCACAACAGAAAGAAACGAGCAGATAAGTTTCACATTCACACACCTCCACTCGACACTAACACTCTTTGCATGTTCTGACACTTTTCCCTCCTCAGTTTTACAGTCACTCTCACTATCAATCCACAATTTCTAGCATGTCCATTTTTGTAAACTAAAACTACTAAAATTCCAAATTGATAATTATAAACGTATGTTCTACAGAGTGCGGGCCAACGAAACAACAGCAAAATATCTCTCTGTAGCAGCAGCCTTTACAATTGCACCGAGCAAAGAAACCACGGAACAAATGCTTGTACTGATTAGTAAATAGACTAAGGTAGTACACTGCTCTTATGTAAAAACTGAAGTGTATTTGGCTGAGGAGTGTTTAGTAGTTTACCTCTCTTTATTTTCTATCTATACACTACTGCCTGCGCACTTTTGCCAAAATAGCCGACCTCTCATCTCATTTTTTATCTTTGAAACTAATGCTAGTATACTTATGTACTTACTGCTTGCTTGTACCTACTGTGTATTTTTGTATACATCTTCCTCATCCACAACACAACTATGTTTCATCCGATATATTTCGCACACTCAGGCTAATAATATTGTCTCATGTCTACACATCCGATTAACCGAGTGAGGCATCCACAAAAAACAACAAACCCTACTGAGACGCCAGAAGTTGTATGCAAAAATATCGCACACCACACCACACGACATATACAGACGGAACATAAGAGAGATGCAGAGACACTACGCTATATGATGTCATTTATATTACATGCACAAGTAATAGTAAGAGTATCTCTGTATATAATCCTTTTCTTCCCTCGAATACATTCCCTTTTCCCATTACCCAATCTGCCCTATCAACATCCATCCCGCCTCGCCTCATCCGATACACTTGCTGTCTCTCTCTGTCTCCTTCTTTTGCCTTGATAGATACTCTTCTATCCACTTCCTACACTTTATTTCCTTATACCTCACCTCACTTCTACTTATCTAAGCTTACAAGAGAGAAACACACGCACACCAATATAGACCACATTATGCTACACACAATATGCATTGCTGTGGATTTCACTAAATATTTGGCAGCCAAGTCTGATTATATATAAACCACCAGGATTAGAAAGGTAATTTTTCCACGTATTTATTTAGGTACCTATGCATGAATGTATGCAATTTTTCTTTCACTTATTTTTTTTTCACTTCGGTTTTTTATGGTTTCAAATTATGAGAATTATAATAACTTTAGTAGATACCTGCAGGTAGGCATTTGCAATACTAAATGTACACGAAAAAATTGGTGAAACAGTGGACGACGGTCGCTCTGCTGCTGGTTTAGTTTCCTTACAATTTTTCATCCCTTTGATCCCTTGTCCACCCGTAATAAATAACTATCAACTGAATTTTTTCCACAAGAGGTATTTTGGTACCCATTATGTATAAACACAATCTAAAATACAACAAAGCAGATAGCAAAACAAGTCCTGACATCGTCACCTTCAAAATGAATGTTTTAATTTCTTTCTCCAGCAGTAGCAATAATATTAATATTACTTTCTCCAATAGCAGTATTAATATTACTTTCACCAGTAGTAGCATTAATAATATTATTATGATTTTCTCCAGTAGTCGTAGTATTAGTAGTTAGTTTAGTACTAGGTACTTACTTTCTCCACAGCAATAGTAGTATAACTTTCTCCAAATTGACCTACAAGTTTTATAAAGCAGGCGAGGCGAGCTTCCTATATAACGCTTAGCATAATTTTCTCCATGCATAAATGATAATACTTATATTTTGTGACAACTTTCCCTCTCAGTTATAATAAATATTCTTTTCCCCATTGACGACCCAAGTCTAATCTCTCGTCACAAATTAAAATGTTGTTCAGCATTGTTTTTTGTTTATTCTTATTCTAGAGCCTCAAGCTCAACGAGCTCAGCAACAAAATTATTCGCAGCTTATTTGAATCGCCAATTTATGTGATTCTAAGACAAGAATTATTGTTCCTAGACAAAATTATTATGCGTAAGGAATAACAGGAAGGCAGACATACGAAGATACTAAATACTAACTAATATAATTAAATATCACGTTCAAATCCACAATACAATTCACTATGCACGATAATTTAGTTTGACATTAACTCACTGTGCTGTGACTCATTGGAAACATTCCATCCGCATCCACGTAGTCCACCAAATAATTTTTCGCTTCTTTTCGGGCTCATTACACTTTCACTTAAATGTAAAGTAAAGTGAAAGTTATTTACTAGAAATCGCGCGAAAACAATTATGGTGGTCTATTTAGTGGAGAAAAGTCAATCAAAATGTCATTTACATGGTTAAAATCATTTGAAAGGTTTCTAGCGCCCCGTACTGTTGAGTGTTGACTGTATATAATACATATGTACCGGTACGGTACCGGGTACCACTGGCCCTGACCCTAACCCCTAACCATACCCATGAATCAGAATGACAAAGCAAGTATTAAGAACACCTAGCAAAAATAGACGCAACAGCGGGGTTGATTTTCGTTTTATATACGCAGCTAGTGTTTTGTCTATTTGCATAAGGAAGGAAGGTCATGGTCGTGTAGACATGAGTCATGCCATAAGGTCACAGGTCACAGTCATAATACATATAGCTGATACTGAATACTGATGACACATAAGTATAAGGTATAGGACGGACATGTAAATAATTATTGTACCTATGCCTATTATTGTAAGTAAAATATAATGCTTTATAAAGGCTTTAACTTGTTATGTACAGAATAACCATGTAGGTCATAATTTTGTTGACAAGCTATAGTAAACTACTTATTTATTAGAAACTATTTACTACTGCTACTACTACTATGAAGCTACAATACTCGTTCATTTTCTACTTATTCACCACTTCCCAGTTCAGGTCAGTTCCTAGTTCCCAACTAACTTCCCAAGTCGAGCTTCCAAAGGACAAGGTGATTGGCCTGTACCTTTGTTGAACGACACATTTACTGAAAGTTCAAGTTTAAAAACACGGAAAAAAGGCATGGGGTATTGCATGGAAGGGACAAGGTCTGTCTGTTCAAGGCTCACTGTTCAAAACAATAATTTACCCTTCATTAGAATGTCGTTTGTTATTGTCACTCCACTCAGAATGACATAAGTACCTTAGTACCTTGACCCTTTTAAAACTATTAATCCTCGCTGGCATAGGGGTATTAGGATTACTCACAATCAGTCGCTGTTCACTCACAATACAATACAAACGACAAAAAAGAATGTATTCCTTGATGTAGACTGACTTTGGATCTATATTCATATTTAACTCTGGAACATAGGGCCTAGAGTAATCTTCGGTGTAGATATACAATTAAATACCACCCTAAACACTAAAATAATACACCGTAAATTGATAAGTATGATAACGAGTTATTTAAGTGTAGCACAGCGTAGTAGAATTATATATAAAAAAGCATATCCAGATATTAATACCCATTGCAAGCTTGCAGGGCAAGGTCAGGGGTAAGGAAGGAGATATACAATTACGAAAGACTATTAATAAATTAATAATAACGAACCCTAGACCCAACCAAACCTATCAACTCAATTATACTTCAGTGTAAAAATAACGTATTGAAATCAGAATGAACTGCTTAGTAAGCTAATGCGAGATCCATCAAAATCAAGATCAAGTTTAGAGTCTAGCGGATACCAGCGGTATATAGGTATAAAAACATCAAATCGTTCAAATCTGATTTGAATTCTTGAATATAATGAACTTTAAAGAAGTAATTCTTAATTATGAATCACATGCAAAAAATGACACCATGAAGTTAATTTTGGTAAAGATAAAATAAAAATTAAGCTATGCCGACTAACATTTTTTAATCGTGCTTCCCAAAAACGCAAACTACGCTGACGACGCCGGTTTTCTACTACACATCATTTGCATTAGTGTCCAGTGTCAGTCTTAGTCAAGAGTTAACACAGCCGTCTGGATCCAAATTACTAATTGGATCCAAATTACAAAAGTGCTAATTATAAAGACCAAATAATATTCGCCAAAAACGAGTTGCTCTTTTCAGTCTTTTCAGTTTTTAAGCGTCTTTGCACAATTCGAGGTACATACATTTGTGCGTCAAGGAATCCATGAAACAAATTGATATACCTGCCTGTCAGTGCTTGCTAAGAAATCGATGACATCCTTGATATGATAAGGCTTCTTTTACTATACTTAAGGGCCCAAGGGAGATTGAATTGAATGACAACTATTATAATGAAAAGATTATTTTTAATCGAAAAGGGGAAAAAAGGCAGTACAAAAATGCGGAAATTGGACGAGCAACTAACAGTCTATCAACCCCAACACAGCAAACAGAACGAACGATTCGATTATTTGCTTTAATTCAATTGTTTTGCATTCTGTATTATAAGTTGCCAAAAGGTAAAACAAATTAAGCAATTTATATAGTTTATTTACATATTATAACAACTCCACTTTTATCTTATCTATACTTATCTCTATCTAGGTATTATTTTAACCAAACTGACTCTGACTTCAGTGGCTGTAGTTAAACTGATGATAAATAACATTGTTGAAATCAAAACAAAAACAATAGTGTCAAGTGTGCAATGCGCAGCCCAGTTCCTGTTCAAATATTATAAAATTATAATATTTCCTTCCGTGTATTGTATTTATACAGGATATATACACAACAAAAACGGTCAATAATCCCATAAATCATGAAATAAAATAATGTACTTACTGGCCCTATAGTAAAATTCAAATCATAAAATATAAAACGCTTTTAACCACTATTTTATGGCAGGAATACAGCAACAAATAGCAATATCATAATTCTTTTTGTAGAAGCTGTTGTCAGTATTGTAATATTACATATGTAAATTAAATAGATATAATAAAAGGTAGTGTTAACATTAACATAATCAGTTAGCACCTAGAATCGCTGCGAAGAAAGTAAGACTTTGATTTTTTTAAATGGTTTATTTTTGTGGCTAGACCTGATTGTTGTGACTGAACTTTTTGAATTTATTTTCCAAATTACTTCTACCGCATCCATCATAAGTATGCATACGGCTATAACTTATGATGTTACTGCTGACTGACGTAACTGTCGCAAAATAAATTGATTACCTAAAGTGAGCAACATCTCATAACAAAATCGGACCGATGCATGATCACCGGTATTTAGTAAGCTGATTTGATTTGGCTCTATAATAATAATAGTGCTTAGTGTTTGTTTAGTTTATTTGTACTGCAAACTGGCTGTTTACTGCAAGGCATATAAATATTGACCTTGACCACTTGCAACGTTGCAACTTGACATGAGTGACGACATGTGATTCATGTTTAGTTAACTCCAACTGGACTTGACAACGGCTACACAAACTGACAAGATAAAAATACAGCATTCGTAAATAATTATTTGTTACATACAGTACAGCATATAGTTGATTATTATCAATGAATAGTCTAATGTCTTAGATATCAAACAGCCAAATCAGCCAAAATGTATCTACCTATTCAACTATTGTCCATATTCTATATCCAAAATCCAAGCAAGAAGACTGAGCAATTTTACGGATCACGGATACTTGTATGAAGCAAACTGGTTACCTGACACCTGAGAGAACAGACTGTTAGCGTTAACTGGTTTGCTCATAGTTTGCGTCATTGTCTTAATAAGAAATTGCATATTTAACTTTGAAATTGTGATTTCAGACTTGACTTGGGGATATAATTTGAGAACCTAAGTTCAAAGTTATAAAGTCATAAGTCCCAAAAGTACAGAACAGAGTGAATAGATTGGCTGTATCAGTTGTCAGTTTCAGCTATGCAGGCAGGTTGACACGTTAAGTGACATGAGGACATTGCCCAGTTTTCATTGCCTGCTGACGACTAAAATACAAAGAAAACTGTGATAGCATAGCTGACATCAATTTCCAATAGCTAAGTTGTAAACAGTAAAATCAATGTCATGTCAATTTGTTATCAGTTGTCAGTTGTAGCCAATAAATCTAAAAGAACTATAAAATGCAAAAAGAAGCAATTTAGAATTTAATATAATGCGTAATTGGTATTACATAGGACATAGGATCAGCTTATAATTTTTTGGACAAAAACAGTACAGTCAACAGTTGACAGTAGCAAATGGTCCATATTATACAATATAGAAAGATCTTTGTTAGATATAAAATACTATTAACAATTTAACAACATTATCTCACCTTTTATGTCGCTTGGACTCCAGTGTATTGATACAAAACAAGATAAAAATTCGGCGACACCATCAGTTCAGCTCAACTCTTGTTATGCTGTTAATTGTCACCTTCTGGACAGGATAACTTGTAGCACACGGGTAAAATCCGAAACTCCATCGCTGAATATTGGCCAGTTGAATAGCTTAATTCGGTTGTTTCTGCTATTAATCTTCCTATGAAATATTATTATGATTTATAATTAAACACTCATTTATTTTATGTGTGTGAGTGAAGTGAACTGACGAGCTATGTATTATTGTGTGGAGCTACGGATGTTATGCATTACTTTTATACTTGTGTCTTTCCTGATTCTTGTCACTTGTGTATTATCGCAGTTCTCGTCTCGATTCAATCCTATTGAATGCAATATGCAATGCTTTTGGCT
>JABASI010000781.1:0-32200 GCA_019776505.1 Tomocerus nigrus
ATATGCAGCAGTGCAAGTTGAAATGCTTCTTAAAAGTCTGCAAAAACGAAAAATTTAATATACAGTGGACTGCATAATGTTAAAAAATGAAGTAACATTGCCTGTTTTGAATTTCTACAAAGAATGCAATGAAATCTTGGTAAGGATATGTATTTAAAATTGAACAAAGGAAATGTTACAAATATTTATTATAGAGCTTTCTGATGTATTATCGAGCAATGGTATTGCTCGAGCAGATATATTTACTATGTTTGAAGTTTTTGTATTCCATAATATTGAGCATAAATAGTAGAATTATGCAGTGTGTGTGTGTATGTTATAATAAAAAGTATAGGAAATCTCGGAATGAGTCAAACTTTTTGTAGTCGTAAAGTGAAGTTAAGTCCGTCTCAGTTCAGCAGTTAAGGTTAAGCAATGAACCCGAAAAAGCGGAGATTAAACCTTTTCTGAGGAGTTTTGAAGTAGAATGAAAATAGTGATTTAGCTATTGGTTGTTATAAGTTAACTGGTGTAGGTAAGTGTAAGGAATCTTCCCTCCTCTGAATGCTATCATGTCCTTTTTTCTATTCTGTCTATATTTTCTAGTTTGCTTTTGCTTTGGTTTGGTTTTCGTTGAGAATTGGTTGGTAGTTTGTGGTGATGTGGTGTAAGAAGGAGTGAGAGAGAGAGAGGAAAAGACGAAGCCGGCAACTCTCTAGGATATTTCCATTATAATGGGCTAGATAAGAGATTTATGGTGTTATTTTTTCACTAGGCCGACCAAAGCTACAGTACCGAGGCAATTGATGTAGAAATGGTAATGGTTCGTATTATGTGTGCAAAGTAATCATAGTAGTGGTGCTGTGTACTCCGTCGGCTTCACCAGTCAGCCAGCCAGACCAGTTAAACCAAGCAAGCAGGGCAAGTAAGTGAAGCAGAAAGTAAAGTAGCTACTAGCTACTGGTAGTAGGCTGTAAAATATAAGGAAAAATCCATCCGTTTTCTCATAAATTGCTGGCTAGCTTTAGTGAATTTTTTAAGGTTCTCTGTAAGAATTTCGATCTTTGATTTGAATTTGTGTTACTTCCCTTAGTAGAGCAATCTTAGGAAAAGTAAGTGAGAGAGGAGAAGGAAAGGGAAGTTCTTACGCTCAAATAATTCTTCCTATATACACTCAATGCACGTATATTATTATGAATGGTATAGAATGCAAATCTCCCTTTGTTCTGTATCATCACTCTAACTCTCAGAATGGAAGAAAGCTTTGTTAATAAAACAGAAACCTATAAAAAGTGAAATTAAGTTAACTTTCCCTTGTTTAAGTGAAAGCTTTTTTTTCCGGGAAAAGGTAAACTACTAAGAGGGGAGTAAAATTAAAAAGTTTATTTCACAGGAAGCTCTTTCTTGTTTGGTGGACTGTGGTGTGAGGGACTTAAGTATTTTATGGCGCAATGTGTAGCCCTATTTGAGTCTTGGATTGTTTACTCGAGCGAATGAATGAGTGGGATGTATAGTAGTGTAATTTCGTGTAACTGCTTCGTATCGTAATGTAAGTGTTTTGGGTGGAGAGAGAGAGAGTGACTGGAGTCTCCTGTCTACGTTTCACTCACTGCCCTACTCCTTCTGCTTGTCATTCTCCGTTTACTGTTCTGTGAAGTGAGCTTCTTTCAATGCTCAGTTTTACTGTTTCGGCTCATTTTCTTTTACTATTCCACAGCCAGGAGAGTCAAAAGGTTTTTATTCCTACTTACGCTCCCTTTTACATCCGCATGGCTTGATGGTAATGAAATGAGAAAATACTGGTTTTCTATTTTATTACCTATCCCTTGTGGAATTCTCCCTTCATTCCAAAACTCTCAACTACATTTCACTCAAGTAATTCAATTGAGGGAAGAGGTCGACGAGAGATACCTCAAATCGCCCTTTTCCTTACTTACTCCTCACTCTTCGCCTTCCTTCTTATCAAATCAACTATGTTTACTGCTAATGTTAAAACATAAATAAAATCCTTTAACTAGCCATTAGCTATGCATTCAGGTGTGCAAATATAATGGGAGCGGAAGCGTAAATGCATTACGGTACAATTGGCCCGTTTACTGTTCAACACTAAAAAGAAGCATTTCAATTTTCAAAATAAATATCTTCCCGCTACTCCGGCGTAAAAGGACGTTAATTTTAAGTGATCGATAAAGAAATGAATTCTTTTTGCTTTACTCAATTTACAGATGCACATCGTCCATGGTGGACTTCTGTTTTTTATCCATTTCTCAATAAATACAATTAATATCTGTTTGGGTTACATATAAATTCGGAAGGACTCATGAAAATGTTTCACTTCCAAATTCCTTACCGCATAATTTCTTTTTTGATGTTTTTTGACAGTTTAAAGTATATAGGTCAATATAATATCTGCTCCATTATTTCTTTGATCCACTTTCCTGTGGTATTTTCTAGTGTAATAATGAGTAACATCTTACACTGGAATTTTATATCTATGTATAAAGTCTGTGTAAGTAGCAGATGACCCTGTATAGTACCATAATATCATCTGTGGTGGGTATACGGAGAGAGACACTTAAAGTTAATGTCTCTGCTGAAATTAACCATACGACAACAGTTAATATGATTTAATGTCTATATGGGATGTGTTACGTATACGTGGCTGTGCCTCATACTTGGCTTGGAATGAATGAGGATTGATTACATGGCGATATTAACTTTCTCCTGTCTACACATTTAGAACTAAAGATAGCATACTAAGGATCTTCCTCTGTTCTTTCCCCAGATACTCTTCTAATTTCAATTGTATCTACATTCAAGCATGCATGTAAAGCTACTTTCATCTCTCACTCACTCAACATCAACCCACAAAGAAAATAGCTCGGCGTGGATTTCTCTCCTTCAACTTCCTAAACTCCCACTATTACAGTATAGTTAATATAAACCAAAACTGCATTGAGTATATAGGAATAAGGATCTAAGAGTAATAAATGTAGGAAGATTCGCATTGTATTACTATGCACGGCGAATAATGCGGTAATGTACAGGACTGTTCGTAATACTCGTACTCGTAACCTTCTTTGGGACGAAGACAGCAGCAAAAAAATCTACAATTTGAGTGCTAACCTTTGTTTAATTTGAATATCACAATTTGTTCTTGTTCTATCATCCAGCACAAAAAAGCCATGACTATCAAACATCGGTAAGCTAAATGGAAGTACGTAATCTTTTGCAAAATCTGCAAAATCCTTATTTGCAAATCCTAATGCAGAAAATATATACAGTAATTTTATATCCTCATCATAACAATTATTGGGATATAAAATCAAGTTTGCGAAAAAGAGCAACAAAATCTGGCATGCGGCGCGACGGCATACACTTACACTACACTTATATATTGTTTCGGCTTATGTAAGTGTAATTTAATTAGTATTGAAAATTGTGAAAGATCTAACGCAAAGTTTCCACTTTATTTCAAGTAGGCACTTTAGCTTTGTTTACTTGGACGTGCTTCTGCATTCGTTTAATCTCTATATGAACATTAAAATGCTCTAGTAGTTAGTATACGTTCTAAAGCTACGTATAATAAATTGACTGTAGCACTTATGAGATTTTGTTGGGACTAGCCATAGCTTTTCTTTCTCTAATTTATATACTTAATTGGACAAATGCACAATAACTTTATCTGTACTCTCATCTGTTATCTAACTTTTCACTTGGCATCTTCTGAACAATGTTGTTTTTCCAATTGTTTCCTTCTTTCCCTCCTCTCTCTTATTTACTGTAGTAAGCCAGTTGGCCTACGAAAATAATATTAATCATGAGACTCGTTGTATTTACTGAATGATCTCTTCCTACTCCAATTTTGATATTTTAATGGCAAACTTAATGAAAAAGTTTTTGTTTTAATTATGACGTGGTCTCAATAAAAAATATCGCTTTCTAAACAAAATTGTAATGTTTTAATATTTTATGAATTTATCAGTCGCTTATGATTATGAGGATTATTTGGAAACTAGTTAAGTACATTAAGTAGAAAGTAGTATCCTCGCTACAGTGAAACATCTAGCGGATGCCGTTATAGATTTTTGTGTGTATTGTTAAGTATCTGTTCCTTTCTGTAAGGAAAGAGTAATAATAATATTAGAGAATACGTGAACGTAAGTAGTAAAAGCTTTAGATGTAGAGTCGTTTCCATTGTTTAAGGAAGAAGAGCCTTTAAAGTAGATAATTATAGGAAAAATATTGTCCTGCATCCGAATGATAAAGTTTGTATATATAGTAAGGGGGATTTAAGTTTGGAGAAAATCTCAATTTACTATGTAGGGCAACGGTAGTTTGGCGTAAAGTACCTAAGTATACTAGACGGAGGCTTAAGAGATGGCGAGGGCTCTAGAGCAATGCTATTACTAATTTCTATGTCATCTATGTCTATCGGAATTAATTCAATTTGAAGTATTTGGCAGTGTTGAAACTTGAAACAGGAGCTCTGTGTGTGTGTTTGGGAAATAATCCCTTGCCCTTGGTTCTGTTCAAGTTGGTTATGTTCTACTCAAATCAATTGTGTGGTTCTTTAAAGATCATGGGAGACTTATGGCTTGTTAGCAATGGAGGAAGGCTCTGTACTAGTCAGAAAGCTTTCTAATAAATAGTAAAATAGAAAAGCAGCAACACAACAATTAATTGGGACAGTTATATTAACAGAGTGATCAAATCAAGTCAGTAGGTATTCTATTAGTATAAATATAATTCCAGAAGCTTTAGGTATAGCATCTGCAGAGCAATGCTGAAGAAAATGAGCATATACCTTTGTAAAAAGATAGTAGTTTTAGTTAAAATAGTTTAGGAGTGTGGGGGAAATTAAGTCGATTAGCTGTGGAGGGAAGAAATAAGAGAGGCAAGGCAGGGAGGCGAGAGTAGGGCAGAGACCAGGCCATACAAGGCACTGGATTGTGCATTATGTACATTATACGGTGCTGCGGGGGTACGGGTACCGCAGAGACGGATTTATTGATTTTGACCTGTCCGTATTCCTTCCCTTCCTTTTCCTCTCTCTCTCTCTCTCTGTATATATCTACTCAAGAATAGTACACAGAAACTGACTTGAGTAGATTCGAAACCCGAAACCAGAAGAACCAAATCCAACCGAAAAGAGAGGAAGAGAAGCAAGATGCAATTCAATTCAGTTAGTCAGTTCAACTTTTATATTTATAACAATAGAACAACTCGTTTACATACAATCTTCTTCTTCCTACTCAAGATACGTCCTTCTCAACTCTCTCTCTCTCTCTTTCGCTCTCCATTCAATTCACTCTCAATTACTAACTAAGACAGAACCCCATGAACCCCTTTTGTCATAATCTAATTACTTTTCATTACACTAACTAACTGATTTAATTCTATGCCCCTCTGCTGTCGTCATATTTAAATTACTAAATAATTCTCGGGGTAAAGGAAAATTATTTTCAAATATTGATGTGATTCAGACTTATCTGTATGCCATGCCTCTCTGTTATTTTATTCAATGATTTATAGTATTATAGTTAGAACTATTGAAGTCAGATGAAAGGATTGAGAACCGTTTTGCCCTATAATAATGATATTTACATTGGACGATGTAATATTAGTAACAGTTTGGTGTATAGTTTTCTAACTTGCCGAAGAAGATGCTTATCTTTGGTAAAAATCAATTTGAAAATAGTTTAGCTATTTGTTTTTCTGAGGTAGGTATATCTGCGGACACAAAAAGACAGGATGCTTTCTTTGTCCTTTGTCATTTCTTTTTGTTTAATTTCATTGGTAGGTTAGGATGCGTTTGGATAGCGTGTCTTGTATCCTTTGTTTTTCTTTCTGTAGACTTTTATAGAGTTGTGGTCCAAGGTTGTTTCGATTTTGTTTTCTAAGGGATTTCTATTGTATTCTATGGTCAAGAGAAGGCAGGGAACATATACATACGTGTGCTAGTAGCTACGTATATGACAAAATGATTATAGTGTTTGCGTGGTAAAAACATAGTTTTACTTTGTAAGAAAAGTGAAAGAATGCTGAATAGCGGCGTTGACAATATAAAAGAGGTTGTAGTCCCTTTGTTTAGTGATATAAGAGTTGACTTTTTTCCAGACTCTATTGCATTGCACTGTTTTTTGGTAATAATCCACTACATAGGTTACGTTATATATTAGTTTACGGCATTTTATTACTATGTTCGTTACTATTTTCCCCAGAAAATCTTTCTTTTCTATTATCTAGACTAGTATTTTCTAAAGAATAACTACATATACCTATCTAGTATACATGGATTGTTATATTGGAATCGAATGTTGTGTCTTTATAAGTTTATCTTGGCTACATGCTGAAATTTCATAGTTTGTACTAATAAAATAAATACATAGATTGAGCATAGAATGTCCTTTATTACATTTTCCTCCTTTGCCTGCTAGCTATGCATACCGGCAAGTGTAGAAGATTCGTTTGTGTGCCGGGATATGGCTAATTTGTATCCTATGAAAATGGTATTGAGTCAATGCAAAGTATTTAGTGTAAAATGGACATAGTAAAGGATTTAGGGAGCTCTAAGTTAGGTATTAATGAGCTAACCTTGTATTTGTGACAGATAGCATTAGTTAGTGATTTGGTTTTGTGTGCAGTGTGTAGTGTGCCATGTAGCTTGAGTTTACGATTAGGAACTACTTTACATATACATTAGTTTAGGGAGTAGCTATTATATAAACGTGATATTTTCAGGTATGCTCAGGGAGTAGAGGGCTATTCATATTAGTTATAACCACATACCTATAGTTTAGAACAGTGGAGGACACGTAGTGTTTTGTGTCTTTCTCTCTTTGTGTCCTGTTCTGTTGGGCTGCGTACTCCTTTCGTTGTGCTCTGCGGTTTCTCGCGTGCTTTGACTTTCTCTTCGACTTTCACTTTCACTCAACGGCCACACAAATGAAACTGATTTGCATTCTTACCAGTATTGTCACGCTAAATTTCTTGTAACTAGAATAAATAGTTTATTTGTGCGAGGGCAAACAATCTCCTGTAGTTTGCACTTGATTATTGTCGTGTTTAACTCGTCGTCTTAATTAATGGCTCCTTAATTATCTGATAATCTCTTAATTTTCCTATATTCTAGTATTGTATAACAATCTTGTGTAATTTTATATTTACATATATTATTATTATTATTATTGTAATTCGTATTATTACTAAGTCTAACTTTTGTAAGGATATTTATTATTGTCGTAGTTTCATTATTTATTATCATTTTGGAAGTTATTGGTGTATTTATTGTCGCGATTTGTATATTATATTTCTATATTATTGTCACATCTGTATACTAGTTGAGAGTGATCATATTATTTCTGGTTAGATGGATAACATAGTTATCTTGTATTTTTATTATTGTCGTCGTAGTTTGGAAGATTTATTATTGTAGCCCGTATTTTTATTATTATCGGGCACATTTCAATATTCGAGAGGATATTATTAGTTTAATATTAAAAAGTATAACTCTCTATGCATTCTAATAGTTTAGAGCTGACAAAGAACGGTGAAAGTTAGAAATTGGTTTATAGAGAAAGTCAAGTCAGGTATATCCAATCTAGCAAACTCAGCAAAGGCATGACTTTGTATATAATGAGTAGGCAGCAGCGGGTTTGTAACGTCTCCTTTTCCTTTCCTTTCCTCTCTCTCTCTCTCTCTCTCTGTGTGAATGTTGCGTGTTAGTTACTCCTATTACTACTGCACTATAGATAATGTAATAATGTATGATATAATATGATTATTGATTTGGAGTGGAGAGCTCCTTGATTTGATGGTTGACGATGAAGACTTTGTCCTTGTGAAAAGTTTGGCTATATAGCAGTTGGCTGCGACAATAAGGTTTTTAGTGTTCTACAGACGACATGTCTCAAATTGAAATATCTAATGATATAAAATATTGGGAGTCTGGTGCAGAGAATTGTAAATTGTAAGTGCGTGCGACGTCGTCGAAAAGAAGAGAGCTAGTAGCAGAGAGAGAAGATGTGTCTTGTGAGTTTTTTCTTGCTGCTTCTATATGAAAGGAGATTTACTGTTTTAGTAAAGAGCTTACGTATGTACGTTAGTTTTACTTTTAGGTGGATGTGTAATGTAAGTAAGCGTGTATGACTTGGTTGCGAGAGAGGAGGATTATTGTCACTTTAAACTTTTCAGCTCAGGAAAGTCAGCCCATGTTCCCTTCTTTTAACGTTGTACTACTAAAGGATTCCGATATTTGGATACGTGAACAAGGTTTCGGTTTAAGTGCAACACCTACTGCTCCCAATCCTAAGAAACTTCTGCCAGTAATAGTAATCTCCATGTTACAACCTATACGTGTGTATGTGTGTGCAATTTTAATCGATTCAACGTTCCTTTCTACTATAATATTATATGACACTGCTTGAAGAAAGTATTGTCGAAGAATTTCCACAATTATAAAATCAACTGATATATACATATATGATATATCTTCTATGTATATATATATATTTCCATGTAGATATATAGCGAGAGTCACAAAAACACAAAGTATCTATAAATTGTCAAAATTATTTACTAATAACAGCGTAGAAAAGTTTCAAAGGATAATTTTATAGTTTTCAAATAAAAACTTATTCACATGATGAGTAGAGAGAGAGTATTGTTTTGTAGCTACGCGTAGTAGTGAGATTAGTATATTGTGTGTAGATATTTGAGAAAAGAATTGTGAGAGTGAAATGAAAAGAGAAAGAAAAGGAAAGGGAAAGGGGGGATATATTATTTTGGCTATGCAATTGGATATAAAGAGTGATTAGATAGATTGGTGGACAAAGAGGAGTTGAGTTGACAGTCCATGGCAAGACAGAAAACTTAAGTGTAATAACGAATGGAATGAGTGAGAGGAAAGTAAACTAAAGATAAGTGAGTGAATCAGAGTGAGTTGTGCTCGGTTCTGTTGTTATGTATGTGAATGAATGTGCTAGGCCATGCAAGTTCCAAGGCTCGCCTCCCAGCCACCGCTCTCTCTCTCTCTCTCGCTCGCTCGCTCGCTCGCTTTCACTTCTCCCTGCATTCGCCTTCGAATGCGAGATCAGTGCATGGGATGGGATGTGGATTCAATCTGGTCCTGATACAAGTCGAACTCAACTCCTAACCTAACTACTACCACTACCACTCTCACTACTTACTACTACCGACAGAGTCAGCAGACGAGATAGATACCTACGTAGTATTTACTTGAATATCCTATTTAGATATATACAGAAAGTACAGAGAGAGAGTTCATATGTTATACGTGAGGGCTATTAGTATGTTATGTTATGTTAGGAGTGAGCTAAGTTCAGTTCTTACACATCCACTACCTGACTTCCCTCTTTAGAACGTATGTAATAGAAGGAGATAGCTAAGAGGGCTAATAGCTGATACGAAATACACAGAGTGACATGTAAGTATGTATGGAGTTGCACATGCATCTACTTCTATATATTTTATGTCACTATACATTTAGATCTATTACACTCTTATATCCTTAACTGATCGTTTATGGAGAAAGTAAAATAGGTACTGGTAGGAGAGGAGCGAGAGCGACTATGTTTTTAGATACTAATAGCAAGTTTAAAGTGAAGACTACACTCCTTTTCCTACTTTCTAGCCAAAGGAGAGTGAAAACTGGAAGGGAGCATAAGGAATGACAAGGCACTGGATTGAACAGCGAACCCAACTGGGCTACGTTACTTTCTTTTCTGATATAGATATATTATGTAATAGTTTTATAAGGAGTATATCTATCGAATTCTATAGGGAGATGTGTTTTTTGGGTGGACATAGACCTTGCTCTTTGGATTTACTATTAAATGGTACAGTGTTGTGTTGCTAATAAGCATAGTGTCCTTCTGTATAGTATTTTTGCTAGAAGTGAAAAGACGTGTGCATAGGTATTTTACTATAACTACTTGAGTTTTACTATTGAGTAGCTAGCACATGGGGAAGACATAAAGTATGTTTGGACGATAGATAGATATCGTCATGTGGTGCCATGCATAGCATATATAGTAGGAAATATTCTTTTATATAGTTTGTAGTAGATAAAGAGTAGAGAGTAGAAAGTTGAAACATTTCTATACTTTCACTTCTATACAGAGATAGCTTAATAGTTTAGTAGTTCAGCTGTTTGAGTTGAGTAGTAGTAGAGTAGGGAATTGATGAAAGCATAAGTATATTGTTTGAGAGTGAGTGCGGTAGGTTGATAGGCCATGGGGAGGTTTTATATATTGGACTACTACTACTACTTACTACTGCTGCTAGTGTGTATGTATATCTTATCCTCTGTAGTAAAATGAGGAGAAAGTATGAGCGGGTGAAAGCACAGGACAGGACAGAACTGACTTCTCTCTCGGCTCCTCACGAATATCCCCGAATGTGCAAGGAAGGACGGGGAATTCAGAAAATTTTCGATTTTTATCCGAGCGCATGCACATGCAATTGCAGACTGCTTGGTTACTATGTTTTCCCGTGGCTTCCCTTAGCTAGCTTCTCGATTCCTACAGGAATTGATGCTGGTCTCTTGTAGCACTGTCCTCCTAGGGACTTTAATATTCCATCCATGGGATCAACAGCAGGCCATACACTCACACACCACTCTCACTATTGTCTCTCTCGCTTTCTCCATTTAACGAGTATAGGAATGTTTGTTATAGAGTTCGTTGCGTACATGTGTACTCGTGGCCATATAAATGTCTTTTATACTTCCCTTTAAAGGAATAGTATGGTGTAGTGAAGGGATAGTAATGTAGTACTAGAAACCGAATCCCGAGCCGGTAATGCTCGGTTCGATCCGAATGTGTAGCGTGTCGTGCCAGCCTAAATTACAGATCACTCTGTAACTACCAACTTAGACTACTATCTCCTTAATGCAAGGCAATGCAATGAGAGACAGAAAGTAATATACTCTTTTGTATGTAGGATCCTACTTTACTACTACAGGGGCTTCCCCATCCTCCTAATCATATAAACGGCACGGAATGCAGAAAGACTGACTGACTTGATTTGACTTTAACCTATTTCTAGGGCACTACTCACAACTACCTAGCCCATACGCTACCTAAACTCTTTTCACGGCATCTCCACACACTCAAACAAATATATTATTATATTATGTCTGCTCGTTCGAGCACTACTACCTTTTCATACATACTCAACCTACCAACCACTACTCTACTTCTACTACTCTTTTTCACTGGCAGTTCTTTATATCAATCACTATCCACGTGAAACATTAAACCTTACTTATCTGCTATATCATATTTCCTATCTCTATCAAAACGGTAACCCGAAAGTCTCCACATTGTCATTACATGTTACTGTATTTTTGCAATACGCATTTTTGTTCCATAATTTATACAGGTATGTAATTAACATCAAACATCATAATTAATTACATTACAGTATAATCGGAAAATTAGTTCATTCATAACTCCAAGTATATACGTTAACTTTCCCCGTAAAAAATCTCATTTAGTCGGTTTTGAAAATAAAAAATTGTAGAAAATAAGTTGCAAAAAGTTTCTTATGGAGTTAGTATAAGTAAAGAGAAAGTCGAACTCTGATCATAACGATTTGTGATAGAGATAATTCTCATATCGAGTGTAGAATATTTTGCGCATATTAATATAATTGGGACCATTTTCACTTCCCCCTTTGCTATTATAATTTTATAACTTTTAAATTATTGTGATTTTACGTCATGACGTCATTAGAAAAAGGTTTTTGAGTGGAATGGACTACATACTGCATAGAAGAGGTTAGTGGCAGGGAAAGTAATTTAATATCCGAGGCGTATTAAAATAGAAATGGGATCTTTCTTTATGAATGAATGTCTGTCCATGTGCATTGTCCTATTATGGTTGGCTTCGTATGTGTAAGTAGGTAGTAAATAAGAGGACTTGGCTCATTTAAATAAGAAGTGCTCGCTTAGTAGTGAGTCTTTAGTTCAAAGGAAGTTAATATGAGAAACGTCAGAAACCACAGTGGAGAATAAAAGGGAATTCGTTTCTTGGTTTTTCTTTAATGTTTGTTTTGGAGTGTGTAATTCTACAGTGGTTGGTGTATAATTACATGTTTTCCTTTCGCTTTGCTGAAACAAGCAATTAAAATCGCATCCTTTACTGAGTTTTGGAATGGGAATAGAATTTCAAGGCTTTTCTTAGATTTTAACTGACTCTTACTTGAGTTGCTGAATAGTTTCTATGTTTTTGTATTCGTCGTGCTGACAGAGAGACTTGAAAGACATGACATGATGATAAAGTATACAAACTTACTTGTACTATAGTTCTTTGACTTGTAAATAATTACATAAGATATGGCCATTAAGAAAAGCTGATACAGAGTTCCTTTGCCAAATATACATAAGGCAAGGTGTAAGATGTTTGCTTACGCCGAGCTCTAAGACTACTTACTATACATAGACTACACTTGGACTTTATCGCTCTTAGCATATTATAACTCTTAGCATGGCCTAACGAACCTTTTTCCCTTTCTGTTAGCTTTGATGTAATTTGATTTTATTCAACTTTCTGTGAATGTTGTTTGGCAATATACCTGATTCGTTTCACTCAAGTTTTTAGATTAGCTTCCACTCTCCGACTTACTCTGTTTGCTTATGATTTAAACGAAAGATTCTGCTCTCATAAATCCCATGGGCTTCAAAACTGTTATTTATTATTGCATTCTTCCTTCGTTGATAAGATGATAAGCTAATAATATATGTATGTACAAAGTTCTCGGACGGATAACTACGAATGAATAATGTGAACTGTTTACTCTTTGTTTGATTTTGTGAACCCACATTAAAGATCGGCATGTAAATAAATGTATATAAGCAGCCTATGTACATACTAGTATACTAGGACCTAAGTAATACGAGTTCTATCCTACTTCTTCTCATTCACTATTTACAAAGTTTCAAGATTGTTTACAACTAGAAGTGCTGTTAAAGTTTCATGTCGACTCTTCAGCTCTGTATATCCACGTTATGTCGTTATCTGTACAGACGAATGTACATTATGTCACTACGTGTCAAGTTTTAAATTGAAAGCTATTTACATCTCTTAAAGTACACAATACTAAACTACTTTAGTGTACCCATATACTTTCCAAGATTTGCATGTGCTATATCTGTACAATGTAAATGCTTGATGTTTATTTGCTTTAAAATTAAAAGGTCATATTTAATTTGTTACAGAATGAGAAGATAGGATGAACATGAAAGTGAATTTATTCTGTTCTGATTTGTTAAAATTGTATTAAAGAGCAATTGTTGAGTGAGGGAATTAAATAAAGTGTCTCTAAGTGGTGCTTTCCAAAATACTAAATAGGGAGTCTGGGGATCGGTAGATTTAATTTGTGTAGAAAAGTGTTAGTACATGGCGTACATGGATCGTGGGGAAAGTATGAATTAGCTTTAGTTAAGGGATGTGGATGGGGAGAGAGAGTGAGAGAGCATTGGCATTATCTGTGTATAATTCTCTGGTGAAGAATGAGAGTATTAAAGGGTGACTAGTAGGTAACAATAGGGAAAGGAGCTATTTGTATTCCAGTTGTCGTTCAACGGGCCTCCTATTTATCACATCGGAGAAGGATAAGGATAACAAACAACGTGGAATGTGAACTGAACTCTGGAAAGTTGGAAAATCTATTCTCTTGTGCTGCTCCGTTGAAAATCCTTCGTTTTTCTTCTCCTACTACTACAGTCGAGTCTGCTATAGATTTACTAGCTATTTGGCCTAGTAGTAGATTGAAGTGATGTATAGTATTGTAGTGTGTAGTAGGATAGGAGTAGGAGACGGAAGGAAGGGAAGGCTATCCGTTTTCTGTACAAAGTAAGTAGTGCACAGAGAATGGTGAGAGAGAGAGAGTTACTCGTTACTCTCATCTTTTGTTGTACTGGAACTGAACTGGTAGACAGGAAAATAGGAAGGAGGCTGTAAGCCGATTTTGGCTCTATGTATCGGTTTCGGTTTCACTCGTTGTCAGTTTCAGCTCACGGGCTCAGCACAACTTCCATTTGAACAGGGAAAGCGGATGATGCTGGATGAATAGGCATTAGTGTGGATGTGGATACCTGGACCTGCCTTTTCCTCCTCTATGCCACACAGTTCCTTTCTTTCTATCTCTTGGGATGTCGAATCCAATATAGCATTGTATTATTTCCAACATCATCCAATACTTTTACAATCTTCTTCTTTTGTTAACGTAGTCACAACAGTGTGCAGGGTATGTGTAGACCCATCGAAGGAAGAAAACTACGGAAAAGATATGTTTATAATGCCCCGCCATGAAAATCTCCGATATTTTACTTTACTCCGTTTAAAAGTATTATATTATGTTGGGAATTGAGAAAATCAAATGATTCTCTTTGCATTTTCTAATCTATTCATTCCCAATTTGCCTAATTGAGAGCAGGGAACAAGGGTTTCAAAACCCTGTAGTATATTGCTCATTAGTAACAGACAGAAGGGAAGTCAAGATTTCACATTCACTACTGTCCTAGTTTTTGGAATAGTTGAACAAAGGTATTTTCTACTATTTAGTGTATTCAGCTGGGAGGGAGCTATCTTCTTTTTGCCTTTGTAGGTAGCTACCTATGTAATTATAATAATACTGTTTGCGGGCAATGACGTATTTCTACACTAAAAACTAAAAGCCAGGGCTAGGAGTGTAGTTACTTACTTATTTCCAGGACTTGTCTTGTCCCATTTCCTGATTTGCCCATTCCCACAGCTTAACTCAAAATTAATGATTTTTCTTTTGTTGAACAACCTGGAGGAGGATGTGGTAGAGAGAAAAGACTTATTTCCCACTCTCTAAAACAAGAAAATGGAAAACTAAACGAAATTTTCTGTAATGGGAATTTAGTGTATCTTGTTGTATGTAAGTAAGTAGAAAAGAGGTAGCTGTGCTTTAGACTGTGGGAAAGAATTGGGCTAAAAGCAGGGATTCTATTTTCGAGCACTAACTTTCGGTTTGTACTCGTTAAGACGAGAAATCTCGACAGTGACTTAAGAGAAAATGGAAGAATTCTACCTATTTGGGAAAATAAACTAGTTAAGTTGAAGGATCTGTAGATAGGCAAGAGACTTTTCTCAAATATACTTGGAAATCTTGGAAAGTAAATCAGACATTTTTCATTCATGACATTCAGGAGGCTTTATAGATTAGATAAATAATATATGTACTTATGTGTGTTCCATAAATTTGTTATCTTGTGTATTAGCTAACACATAGTAAACTGAAGGAGAACATCAACTCAACCCTTTCTTCATCGCCTTGAATAACATCTTGACTTTTTTCATTACTAATACGAGTAGATTTGAGAGGTCTTAAGAATTGTGGAAAATGGGAAAGCTCACTTTGAAATTCCAACTTAAGTTACACAATGCAGAGCAGACTAAAGCGATTTTGAATCGAATAATAGGAACAAGAAGTCTAATGCAACATTTTGTCCTGTTCTGTTTCCCCAGTTGTTATTGTACATGAATAAAAAATAGGATAACAAGGATTCTTTAACTATATTGTTAATACTGTTGTGCTATAGTATATTATTATCATAAAGAGCTTTTCTACTTTAAAAGAATCTTTTCCTTCTCTCGACTATTTCTTTGGAGAGTTGAATACTACTTAACCATTGAAGAAAATTGAGAAAGAAGATTGTGTAGAGCCATTGGGACGCAGACTAAGTAACTTAGTTTATTATAAGTAGAACGTGCATCATTTTTTTCAAACTTATTATGTTATGTATCCATTGACTTGTGATATATAGATACAGGGTATAAGCTACTTCTTTTATAACCGAAATAATCGGTTTTCTAGAAATATCATTAAAAAAATCCGAACTATCGTAATAAAAGGAGTCTTCGGATGTACCTGGTAGCTTAGCAAATTAAAATCCTCTAACGTCTTCAAAGTAAATCTGTGACTTTTGAATTTAGAATACTAACCTTTCCCCTGCCGATTCTTGGATACCCCCCTACAGAAAATAACGGTTGAGTCTTTATTTCTATTATTATCAACGAGCATTACTTACGTAGTTTTATTTCTTCTGGCATGCTAGCATGTACATACAATTGTACTCTTGATACAGATTTGAGAATTTAATTGAATAGAATAGGGAAAGTTGGAGAAAGTAATTTGAAGAAGGGAAAACTATGGGGAATGAAAGGAGAGCAAGTTCAGCAGAGTCACTAATGCAATAGATATGTACTTTTACTTTTACTTTACTAGGTAAAGTAAATGTTCTGACTATAGAAAACAAATGACGCTCGATTCGTTTGTTGAATTTTGACTGTTTGTAGTTTGTATGGCTGTTTGGTGAAATATTTAATAAAAGAGAAAAGGGACGGACGGTGGTCTAAAGGACTCCTTGCTCTCTCCTTGCTACATATAGGATTGCATTGCAAATTGCAATGGTTGGATTGTGGAGAAGGGAATGTGAAAAGAAAAGATAGTTTCGGTAGAAGGAGAGAGAGAGAGAGAAAAGCTGAGAAGAATAGAATGGAGTAGAATAATAGGAGATGAGAGGGTATTTTGGTTGTTGTGATGGTGGTTTGGTTTGCTGAACTGATGTGAGAGCTTGAGAAAGCTTTCAGAAAGTACGGAGCTGTTTTGTATTAGCGAAACAGAGGAAATATGACTTTCCCTTCCTATGGCTTTCCCTCTTTCTCCAGCTTTTCTGTCTCTACTGTTCGGTTGACTTGCTTTGGCTTACTTTAGTGTGTCCTGCTGCCTGCCTGTCCCTCTCTTCTCTCTCTCTCTTCTTCTTCTCTTTGCTAACCATTTTAGGTTTTGGGGCCATGCTAAGTATTAGCGCTATAAAAGATATCTCTGTTTATATATACAGCTGATAGAATGTAATGCAATAAAGTAAATACATTTAAGTAAGAAGAAAGGCAAGGAAGGATGAAGGATGAAATGGAAAAGGAAAGTAGATTGGAGGTTTTCCTCCCTTCCTTTATAAGTTCCTCCTGTTTGAGACGGAAGTCAAGAGAAAAGAAACATGCACTGATACTTACGTCCGCAAATGTAGTTCGTGTAGCCCTAGTCTAAGTTTGAACACTTTCATAACGCCACACTGAACCACTACTTATCTATTTTGTATAGCAATGGCTGTCTACTCTCCTGGCTACTCTGTCTGTCTCTGTCTGTCTGTGACTGATACACACAACAGAGTGACAGTAGGGTAGCTTTCGACAAAAGAGTACCTACTATCTATTTTTGTTCACTTTCAACTATTTATTAATACCATCTATAATTTCCTGTAATTTAAGTATATGTAACTTTTCCCCTTGTGTCGATACCTATACAAATACTAATTCTTTATAGTAATTCCCATAAGGTTCAGAGGTTCACTCTACAATAGTACCTATTTTACTAGTCAGCCTTCTGACGGATAATTATAGTGAGCATAATTGTTTACATATATTATACCTTATAAGCAAGTATTTTCTACCCGGACTGAAGGTAAATATGTATGAGGGGAAGAATAATGTAAGTAGGCTAGACTATGCATTATTCCCCTTTTCGGTTTTCAACTCCTTACCATCATTAGTTCAATTATCATTTGAAAAGTCGGATGTTAAGCTCTAAATTCTAAGTCGACATTTCCTCGCTACCGCTGCTACTTGCTATAGGTACTAACTCACTGTAATAATAACGTTCACTACTACCTATATCCTCTATATAAAGAATTTATCAAAGAGCTTAAGCTGAAGAAAAGGGTTACACAAGTGAAATTAGTATATAGGTGGTTAAAGTGAAACTTAAGTTAATACTGCAGAATGATGCGACATACTCAATATCATGGAACATATGTCATAGACCTTACTGCATACCTGTCATGTGGACAAATAAGTAAAAGACACACATCATTTTTTAAGTTGCGGATTGTGACAATCTACAATTCTCTCTATTATGGTACTGTAAATGTGTCATCAATTGGATATTTATTTAAATTATGCAAGCGCTATTGAAGAGATTATTTAATAATTTCTAAACGCGGAATTGAACACGTTATAGTATTTCTATTTTATTTCTTTAGGGAATGAGATGTGCTTTAAAACAATATTTTGACAAAATAGTAAATAAAGTGGAGCAGTGTAAATGAGCCTATTAAAATTTGACTACTTGTGTCAAGTGAACGGATTGTTTTTTTCTGGTATGCACTTATCTAGCCTTAGCCAGAAATAGGTGGATAATAAAACCCTATAAACTACTCCGCGAAACTTCTTGAAAGAGTGGGACAAATTCTGCGTGCACTGAGGCTGAGAAAATTGAAAGTACAGCATTTACTATTTGAGAGGGAAAATATGGCCGATGACGTATAGGGAAAGAGTGAAAAGTAAAGATTCTACATTGGCATTGGGAATTGTGCAGAAATAATGCCTAGTGGAGTAGTAGATATTTCGTTCGGTTTACTTGGGCTTTAATTCTTCTTTTCTATGGGTAGTTCCTCTGTCACAACGAATGACATGACACAACATATATAAAGTGGAGCAGAGCAACTGTAAAACCCAGTTTTCTTCCCTACTACCTTATTTGTACCGAAAATCGGTTAGTTGTGCTTGTAGTATTGTCAACTTTGTTGCTTGTCCTTCGTAGTAATGCTTGTTATTTTAGATCGGCCGGAATTATTAACAGATCATAATATACTGGGAAATTGAGTTCCAGTGCTCACTATACTCTACAATGCATATTATATTATAAATAGGTATCTGTACTACTGTACTACCTACTTTATTTACTTATAGTTCCTGTCTCTTGTATATGATTATGATTCACAGAACCTAACCGCGCTTAAATCTTCTCTCTCACTGCTACTTACTTTCCAAATCTTGAATGCTGCTTATTATTATATGTTATAGGTCGCTTATACACCTTCAAAAAACTCTCAATAGAATCCCCAACTCAATCTTGTTCTTTCTATTCTACATATGACATTGACGAAATTGACATTATTGGTATAAGACTTTAAATTGTAATTATAGCTATCCATCTATTATATCCAACAATGGATATAGCTTACGAAAACGGGATTCGATTTTATACTTGGTCTTCATCGTATTAAATAATTCCTTTTTCATGCATTAATTTAAATATTAATTCTGCTATTTAAACCTTAATACGTTGTTAATACGTAGAAGGGAAGGGACTATGTGAGGACCACTATGAAATGAACTTATTTGTATTAGTTACATAATATCGGCTTTATATAAATGCTACTTCTTTATTGATTCTTTCTAATCTGTATTAATTTCAGGAATCTTGAGCACTATTTTTCCTGCCACAACTATCAATAATACTTTTTAAGAAGTATTTCAAGTAACGTGTGTAGTTAGTAGGAGGTAACATGTGTCGTATGTGCATCCAAATTAAGTCTCTGGACATAAAATATTGCAGTTTTGTACTAAGTACAAAAACTGGTTTGTAAATAATTATAGTTGCATAAATATACATGACACAAGTAAATAATACTGTGGGTATATGCTAAATAAATTAATTAATAACGTAAAATACAATTATTATTCAGGAGCAATAAGCTTCCTTTGATTTCCTTCCTGGTAAAGATTTTATATAATTTAATCTGTTTATTTACTGTCGTCTTATTTTCATTATTGCAAATGAGTCGAGTAAACAGTAGCAATTTCCTAGTATCTTAATGACTTTTTAATTAGTGTGATCCTGATGGTGGTCAATTGTAATGCGAAATTGGTTTTTTATTAATATCCTAGCTGTCAACAACTAATGTGGCGTAAATCATGTATTGTCATTAGAAATGCTGTTCTCCTTGCACACAACAAGATTGATAAGATAATTTAGAACCAGTTAAAAGAGATTGGATTTTGGTTTATGAGTGTATGTACTACATGATTTGACTTTGGGAGTTGGAACGTGAGGTTATTCGGGTCACTCCAATTCCACTGTTGTAATTGATGTCATTTGAAATTGTATTAGCAGTTGGTAGGCATACCATTATCATAACACCCATGTGGAAAATGGTTATGGAAGTATTCTTTATCATTGATGTAGTATAGAATTGCTGAAAATGTTCTGTTATCTGAATGGTCCATCTGGTTTGACTTGATTTGATAATTATATACTAGCTAGCATGTGTAATGGCACTGCTTGCATACGAAATTGTCTTTGTGTAAATATACAGAGATGGAGAGATGGAATGGAACAGAGCCGAGAGCGTAAGAACTTCTATTGTTATTGTGTGTCCTTCCAAGTAAAAGTTAGCCAACGTTTCGCAATGTTCCTGGTGTGAGATGATCTTACTGGTCAAAATGACTTATTTCTAGCAACTTGGTGCGTGTAAGAGTAAATGTTATAGTCCATGTACCTCAACACAACTAGTTTTTTGTCCAAGAAAAACAAGAAAAATCCTTTGTTTTATTATCTTAAAGCTTATACTTAGATCGTCGTTTGTTTTACATGACTTTACTGCTGTTTTTGACATGGTTGAGGACGAACTAATAAATTTGCTTGTTTTTCTGTCTGTCCCGTCAGAGAGTTACCCTTTGAAAGTAAAAAATGTGTAGAATGAACGTTGATGCACATGGTGTTTCTTTGCATTTTTAATAGTGCAGTTATCTGAGAATTAGCTTTGCCATTATTCAAAACGTCTGCAGTGGCAGCGGCCAAGACAAACTTATTTCTCTCTCATTATATTAAACAAAACTAGTATATAAAGTTAGCTGCAGCCTATAATATATCTCTAGCTATTTTGCATGTTTTAAGAGTATTTGTTAAGAATATTTCTCAGAATTGTGTTGTGAATTCAGAAGTTGTGATATTTGTTTTATCGATTGTTAAGCTAAATGCTTTCTTAGTTTTGGTTAGTTTTTCTGAGTGAGGAGAAGACGTAATAATTTAGTGTTGAGAGTTATGGCACGTGGATTGTAAATGATATTACATTTGTTAAGAAAGGTGAAGCATGGACGGTGTTAAGGAATTCTGGCGATTGTGTATTGTTGTTGATATTGGAGAGAGAGAGAGAGAGAAGCCAAGGAATTAATTACCTTGCTAATAGGTTTATTATGATGATATGGGAGTTATTTGAAGGGAAATGTATTTTATAGGAAGGTAATTTAGCGTAGAAGGATTTATTTGACTGTAGTAGGAAGGAAACTTCATCGTCTGCCTTTCAAGGTGTTTTAAATATTAGTTCTTGTGCGTGGGCTGCATTTCATATTGGATGTTTACTCAAAAGATTAGTCACACCAGAGCAGAGAAGCACTAAGGCTTAAACGACTGTTATACAGAGCTGGATATTATAGGAACACACATAATAGCATCGACTACTAAGTCCTAAGACTACTCTTCTCTCTCTCTAGCACCTCTCTAGCTGCATATTGCAACATTCTTGCTTTTTTTACCTAAGCTTCCCTATTCCGTCAGATTGCCGTTTAGGACCTAACTGGGGAACACTTTAACTTCTTTTTCACCATACTAACACCTCAAAAACCTCTATTCAACTCTACTAACTTGAGAACAATTTTAAAATAGCAATATGCACGCTGAGCTCGTACTTGAGCTAAGCATAAGGATTTTGACTCATTTCACTCTCTCTCTCTTTCTCTCTCTGTGTCCTATAGTAAAACTGGCTGGCTGAAGTGAAGTGAACTGAGTCGACTAACATTGCCATGCTCTCTCCTATATATTTATAGTATACATAATACATATCCATATCTTAACGAACATGATGTAGGAAAATATGAGAAGCCAAACCAACAACCTACGATAACTTGGACAGAGACAAACGACTAGGAAAAGGAAAAGAAATAGACTCGTTTGTTCCAATGAAGAGGGGAAATATATACTCTCTCTGACTCTGTTGTAGCTAATGTGTCGACTATTTTATTGTCCTATGCTCTAATGTAATATAGAATTGAGAATGGAAAGTCAAAACCGAGTTTTGTTTCACGCTTTTAAGTTATGTCTACCTTTTAACTCCTGTTAAATAACTAAAGTATATTAAATGGGAACTTTGAAGATATAAAATAGCTTAAAGCTGCTTGAAATGTTTCCCATAGTTTTATGTAGATCTCTACTGTGTTTTTTCTACGTGAACTATGTTTCTATTTTGTAGTTGAGTAGTTCTTCTAGTGAATTCCTAAAAGTAATACATAATGCTAGGTGATGCGATGAAGGACAACATATCATAAGGATTCATGTTTTATAAAACAGAATGTACAGTCACATGTCTTCTTGAAACTTGTTTTCTATATGCACTCATATAGATTATTTATATTGCATTTCATAAATGTTTAAGCGCTGTAGTTTTTTCCATATGTGTAGACTTTTATGATAGCAAGGTGAGTATATTATTATGAAAGAGGTGACCATAGATGTCTTGCTCGCAAACGTAGAAAAGTACAAGTCAATGAGTTTACTCTTTGCACTATTAGACTAAGCGTTCACTCAACTATCAACTTTTGTCAAAAAAGAAAAAAAAAGTTTTTGACTTGCGAACTTTTGTGTATGTTATGTTAAAGTCTAAGAGCCTGTAGAGATATGAACAAGAAGTTGTTACGTTTCTTTGCTATGATTATCATTGCCATTGCCATCATGTATTTTTGAAATTCGTAGGATTTTGTGAGTTTAGAATAAGAAGAAAGAAGGGAGTCGGAAGTCAGGGCAGGGCACAAGCGGGTAGTAGCAGTCTTAAGAAATGCTCTTTTCTTTGAACTTGGTAAACTAAAGGATGTATGTAAGGGCCAGCGTAGATGTGAGATATATTTACTTATATATTATATGAGTTGAGACATATATGACAGTAGTAATAGTAGTGTTTTTCTTTCTTATTTTCCTCAAGAAGGCTATAGTGTAGATTTATCCTCAGATTTTGTTAAGTGTTCTAAGTCTAATGTAAGTGTCTGTTTCTGTTTCAAGATACATTTCTAGTAGTTAGAGCAGGACGCTTGAAGAATGAATGAATGAATGGGAAAGAATGTCTTGAAAAGGCTTGAGTTGTTTTGTTATTGTTTGAGATAGTATATTAGTAGCGGGAGACTGCTAAATTCAATGTATAGCTCTCTATTCCATGATGATCTCTTTCTGCCTCTATTATTCTACTCTCTTTTCTATGTATATCTACTAGTCACCATGCATGCCCTGTTCACTATTCTTCTATTCTGCCCTGCTTTGTGTAAGTATTAGCAAAATAAGAGTCAGTCGCACTCTCGGCCGCCACCATAAACGTAAGTTGTGCTTATTGTTTGTTTCCAGAAAGAATAGAGAGCTAAGCTGGAGAGTAAGAAACTACGGTGGAGTGGTGTCAAAGCAAGTAAAGTCAAGAAGTAGTCACTTTTAACGAAATTCACCCACTCACACATACATTCTCTCTCTCTCTCTCTCTCTCCTTCACCAATATCCAGTTCTCTCACTCTCTTCTTCGTTTATTTGTTTGTGGATGGAGTGTGATGGCCACAGAATAGAGTTACTAACTTAAATACATAGCTAATGATTCTAATGATATCTATTAAAGTTGAGACTCTGACTCTGGAGAGAGGTAAGCAAGTAGTTAACGCAAAGGATATCTCTATCTATCCATCTACGTATAATGTATCCAATACTTCTAGTAAATGTGTCTTATATGGAAAAGATTCTATTTTCCATTAAGAGTAAGGGGAAATGGTCTCAAGACTCTATATATATTCCTTTTCTTTGGAAACGTTGAACTGAGTCGATGAATAGAATTGAATAGATTTAACTTAAGTTTATTGCATTTGCTATGATATGGTGTGGGGAGGTTAGTGTTGAATCATATGTACATATACTTTGTCTATTCTCTCTATGCATAAGTTGTGATGCAATGCAATGCAATCTAATAAATAACAGGAAGGAGTATAGGGAATGAACTATTATGAATGGCTTGATTCAAAGTTGAGTGCCTGTGGAGATAGAATGCTCCTGTGAAGTCGAGATATGAGGATCAAGCACTACCAAGGATAAATTCTTCCTCACTAAATCAGTTTAGAAGATCAGACCCCAGTTGCTCAATGCAAATTTCTCGTACTGCTAATGTCACTAACTAACTGTCGTCGTTTCTTATATATACACAGCACACACTTAATGCAAACCTAACTAGCCCATTATATATTGTTTGTTATGTCATCAAAGTTGGGCTAAGCAAGATATATTTCTTCCTCTTCCCCTCTCTCATATCCATTCCCATTGATTTCTGGCCAGTTTTAGAAAGTTTTTTATGCCTTCTTTTAAGTTCTTTTCATTACACGTCAATCTTCTTGTGGAGGACATGGACCGTGATGCACTACATGGACAATATTTTTATTTCCATACTGCAGAATGCAGATTAACCGATAATATTCTGCAGCTTTTGTCATGCAATTCAGTCAATTAAGAACAACTGCATTTAATCTTGGTAAATAAACTCTAATTGTGCTATGAATATATGATGCGCAACATAATTAGTAAATTATTCATTCAATAAAACACTATGCCACATGTCATCAAGTCTTATGTTGACCCCAACACAAAAAAGATTTATTTACTTTGAGTTTGGGTGCACATTTTCAAAGTGTCTGAGGAATAGAGTGAATAGAGGATCCTGTCCTGAAGAGACATGAGATGAAAAGAATGCACACATTCACACAACTTAAGTAAAGTACATAAAGTGAGGTAGGTTTTCTCACATAGAGTCGGGGTAATTAGAGATTATTATGGCAATTGTAAAGGTACTTCTACCACCCATAGCTATTAAGTAACTGAAGTTTACATTAATGGAGAAAGTAGCAATATAATCCTTTGAGATATGAGAACTACTATTGTAGTACTTTACAGAAAGCCATTATAAATAGTTATATGAATGAGGTGTGTAGCTAGTTGAAAACTAAGTTTAAAGTCAATGAATGCACTATAGTTGCGTAATGATGGAGGGAGAGGATAATGGGAAATCTAACAATTCCACAAATAATGATAATTGTTATGAGTCTGTTAACAGATTGCTAATTTTAGATGAAAGTCTCCAAAGGTTAGTTTCCGGTTATTTAGTACACGTGTTAATTAACTTACCGTTCACAGTAAGCGGTGCAATTGTGACGACTAATTTGCTGACACGTGCCAGAGAAGAGATTTCCAGTAAATAGAGAATTCCCCTTGTTGATATTCTCCTTGTCGCAGTTTTACTATTTAAATAGTTATCATTAGGTTATCAACTTGAACTTGCACAGAGAGAAACAATGGGAAAAGTAGATATCTGTATTTATATCCGAACTGATATTTTAGTGCACTTGTTTATCGAATGGAAGAGAAGAGAGTGTTCCTGTTCTGCTCCTGTTGAGACTTTGAGATGGAAAACTCTCGTCTCATCCACACCATAAGGGAATGAAGAGGAGGAAGTTGCACACAATTGGATTTAAGTCTCAACAAGTCTGAAGCGTGAAGGAAACGAACGAGCGTTAGGAATCTCCGTTCTATTCTGTCATCTTCTGTAATTTGTGGTTTTCCTATTTGTGTCTCTCTATTTATATCTTATGTAGATATTATTAGTTTCTATCATCCATTAGTACAAGAGTCAAGATCATTTAAAGGACTATTAAATAGTTTCTAGATGCTATAATATTCTTATTATAGTTATTGTTGTAAAAGTCAAAATCCTTTCGAGATGTGGATTATTTTATGATATGAGGATTGAGAGTAGAAAACAGAGAAAAGGAAGAACTGACAGAGAAGTTAATGGGATTTCACAGGTTTGAAGAGCAGAATTCTTGGTTGAATTCCTTGAGAGCGTGTGCTGTTGATACTCTTCTTGTCGTTTCGTTGCACTACTTTGCAATAAGTGGTCGTGTTCCCTCTTTTTATAAACTGAAATGCGACAAAATGGTTTGCTATTAGTATTTTTTGTTGTTTGGGCGCAGTGTGGCTATTTACGAGGAGCTTTTAGCTAGGCTCTTCCCCTGAAGATGTACTTGTGCTGTAATGGTCGTAATTGATAATTGTATCTGGTCTAAGGCTTTTCTCACTTGGCCACGAGAGAACAGACAGGACAGGACAGAGCACAGGAGCTGAATGAAGCTGAACAGGAGAGGAGATGAAGTATGAACTGAATTCAAGCCCGGCGAAATGCAGACTGAATTCTAGTGCGAGGGTTATGTTATGTGTTATGTGATGTTATGTTCACTTCTCTAACCATATTCTCAAGTGCCATGCTTTGCTTAGCTACTACTTACTGTACTACATGTACATGTACACACACTACTTATATCTCTACTTACTTATTGCTAGTTACACTTTCTACTATTTACCCACTGTACATATTCCTCTGTCTTCTCTTCAGTTCTCCTTTTATATAAGTAAAGTGTGTTTAAGTAACAGTGTAATTTTGTATGAACTGTGGAAGGACTCCCTTCTAACTATTTAACTCAATGTCTTTATACATAAAGCTAAGGAAACTCAGTCAGTTCCTTTCTCCTTTAGTTTTAGCTTCCTCTTATAGGATTTCGGTTTGGGAAATACCCTCCTCCTCTGCTCTACAATAACAGTGATAAGCAAGAGAGACTGTGTACTAAACATTAGATAGATATCTTCATAGAGACACATTAAACCTTATTCTTTGCTTTATAATCTTCCTCGACCTCGTCGACTCTTTTTCTGTCCTTAGTCCTTAAGGATCGGCAATAATATTATTATTTTCTTTAACTACACTGTGTATTCTAATTTTAAGTAGTCAATTCGTAAGAGGATTTTATATCTACTGCCTACCTGCGAAAATAATGTCATCTGATTGTTAGATTCTTTAAAAAGTTTTTCAATTTCCAATGTGATAATGTGGTTTCCACAGCCAATCGATTGATGAGTGTTGTCCTTTCGGCCTTTTTCTTTTATAATGTCTTATCGTGAATAAGGTACATAGGTAGGTACTTATATTTAATAGGACCTTTTATATACTTAAGCAGAATATAGTGAGTCGTTTAGAATGAGAATTACTATACAGGAATTGGGCTAGCCATCAGAATTGAAGTGTTCCTCCTCTTCTTGTGGAAATGAGATCAGAGCTGTCTCAAAGTCTCTCCTACTTTTCTTTCTTCTTGTATCTCCTTCTCGTTGACATTTCTACGATTGGATTCGCAATCAAGAAACTCTGTGATGTAAAAGTTTATCTTTGATTGTCTCCTTGTATTTAGGAGTAGATACCTATATTATTACATAGGTGAGCATGTATATCTCTATGAGACTGTCTAGGTCTTGTCCTTTTTTTATGTTCTGTCCACGTCCTCCCACGAATAAGAACAGACCTCTTACTGTTTAATTGTTTGCATTTGTAAGCTGACATGGTTTATCTACAGCTTGACTCTAGTTAATTGAAAATAAGCAATGCTTTGTGAATTACGATTGAAAGATGTGAATTGAAGTGAAGGTAATAAAGGCTAAAGTCAATGTAAGGTTGTTGTCTAATGATTAATATGTACATAAACTGTGGTTTACTTTTTACACTACATCGTCCGTCCTTCCTTCCTTCTCTTCTTCTTTCTACCATCTTCTAACTAATCAAACAAATATCCCTAGGTAGTTCATGCCCTAATTCATTGTTGAATTGAATAAATAAAATGTACAGTGTACACAAGGAGAATTTGTAACAAAGTAACAGGAGCTTGAGCTAGCTTATTATAGTCGTGCGTGCACATATTGAAACATTTGAAATAAAGTCTGATTAGAAATGCCCACAGAGACACAGACATATAGACACAGAGATAAGCTATAGACACTTTATATTGATATATGTAATATTTATATGTGATTTAATATTCTATTTTCTATTATAAAAGTAATGTTAATGTAATATTTGTGCAGACTGGGAAGGGTAGGATGATAATTTACAGATGTGGAGACATGAGGAGAAGAGATCAGTTCGCTCAGAAACTAGCAGCATGAGCCAAAGCCAACAAACATCTGCTCTCTCCTCTCTCTCTCGCTCTCTGTCCAATTCCTAAAGTATATATTGTATTGGTAGCCTTCCCTTTTTCGAAGGATAATATTTAGGTAGAGACAGGCAGGGAATTCCGAATTGAGTAATAATAAAATCTCTGATTTGATATAGAGTATTATGAATTGGATGGGATTTCTTTTCTGCATGCAATGAAATAAGCTCTGCTAATGTTTCATTCATGCTTAAGGTTCAACTATGGCACAGATTGAGCATGGTTTTAGTGATGTGGTGAATTTCAACCCCCGTCGTAAAGCATGCTGCACATTATCATATTTTATTGTGAGATGAAAGGTTTTGTTTCGGAACTGGAGCTCTTATATACTCTTCAGTCTGTGCATCGGATATTTGTATACGTAGAAAAGGAGGCTCGGGCAGGTTGGTTCTTCCTTTTTATTTTATTTTACAGAGGAAAAGTGTAGAGGAGGGTAGATTCCTTCCTCTCCGTGCTGTGTCAAGTCAACGTGTGTTGTTGTGTGCTTTGAAATAGTGTAGTAGTGTGTAGTTTGTGATGTCATGTCAATTACTTTAGTATTCAATGCAGGCCACACTCTCTTCTCCTACAATTTCTATAGTGTGATGTGATGTGCGGTGTAAAAGAGCTTATTTTAGGCTCTGTTGCTTGCTTGCTTGTGCTTCACTTTAGTTTTAGCCTCCTTGCCTCGTGTGGCCCTTCTGTTATGTTCCGTTTTGTGGCTTGGTGCATTGCATTACATTACGACTCTCACTCTACACAGACTTTATTATTTATTGGATAAGAGCGTTTTGCCGCCAAATGCCCTTACACACGGAATTGCTCCGGCTCCTGAATTATTTTTGACTTGAGTTCACTTCAAAGAGCTTCTTAGTAAATATTAAATGAGAGGAGAGGGACTGATCTATCCTCTACTCCAGTTTCAGTTTCTCTTCTACTCTCTCTCTCTTCCAACAGTTGATGATGGTTGTGGTTGCTGGAAGGATGCAAGGATTGAAACACTATTTATTATCTAATACTTATAACTTATAACATTTGTCTATACATGTAAATGCCCGTACACTATATACATATTCGCTCAATACATATACATATGTGCTCAATGGATGAATGACTTGGGTTTGTATGGAGAGTTTGCGTTTTTATCACGTATTGTCTGCTTTATTCCTTTTCATTAGTGTCCATATGGGCATAATTTACAGAGGGACAGATTCTTATTAGAGTTAATAACATTAATAAGCGTATTAAGTATATATTTTAGTCATGCTAAATAGTTTGAAAGTTTGAACATTGTTTGATAAGGAGCAAAAATTGTAGAATCAGACTTGAGACTTGATATGATTTGTTTTCCACTTATTTATCATATTGAATTATTTATGATGATTGTATGTGGGTTATTTTATTCATCAGATTAGCATTTTTTGGGATTATTGAGGACACGTAACCTGAAGTTTGTCAAACAGTAAATGCCATGTTAAGGAGAAGGACTGATAGATATTTCAATGTAGCTAAGTCACAAATTATATTAGTTACTTATACATGCTTTATGCAGAAAATAATGAGAATGTTCAAAGAGGTTATTATATTCCTAGAGCTCTTATGTGTTTTTGTGGATATATATATGATTTGTATTTATTCATGAATATCAATGTAAAGACCATGAATAATATTTTCCTGACATTTCACCCGCAGACAATGGGTGTGGCCCTCCATCAATTATTAACTGTTCTTCTGAAACCCAGCGCCCGCCTTGCCAATGCCCAATGTTTTAATGTGTCAATAAACAGTTCGCCTTTTAATTCAATTGTGATAACCATTCATTTGTTTGTTGAGATAGGCTTAAGTACATATTGTATATGTATGTATAGGTATACCATACACCATATACTTGATACTCATGATCACACTATAATCACACACAATACGCAACCACAAGTATTTGGAAAGTTTTTGGGACACGAACGAATTTCTTACCCAGTTTTATACCAATAACGTTCTTCGTAATCATTATTGTTGTCATCGCCTCTGTATAGGTACTTTATACTAAATGTAGGCCCATTTTTCAATTTGAAACTTTAAAGATTCATTTGTAAATATTTAAATATTATTGTTAGATTCTTATCTAATTGTATTGTAGCCGATTTGATTTTTATCAGAAAATACGGTCATTGGTGATACGGTTGAAGATGAAGACTAGCTGATAATTTTAATCGCGACGAAAATGGAGTATCCTACGTTTTATAACCGAAGCTAACTGGAAACCATTTAGAAAAGAACCAATGAAAAAATACAATTCAAACTCTTTCCGAGCATGTTGTTTTTTGAAAAAATCTCATTTACATTTTGGTATTGTGGTACTTTTTAAATCAAATGGGCTGTTTTAGTCTGTAGAACGACGTTTTGTAGTGTTTGATGGTAAGGGTGAGGTAAAACCCTTTAATATTCTAAAGATGGCAGAGGTTTAGATTTAATGAGTCAATTGCATAACTACGATATGAATATATCTGTGTCCAGTATAGATACATTTTTCTAACCTTTGTGCAATGGTATGAAATTGGCAATTTTTGTGCAGTTTGTTACAGATGTATATTTACAATCGTACATAACCTGAGCATGTTTATTGTTTATGATGTGATTGGTAGTATTAGTATTGCATAGAATACAGGATGCGTAATTTAAATACCTGCACCACTTGCAGCATATTTTTTGTGTTGTAATGTAATGCTGTCAAATAATAGGTCTGTATACGGGCAATTATGTTTTAAATGTTGAAGATTCTGAGGGAGAGTCTTGGTCTGATTACGTGATTACGGAGCTGGAAAGAGCAGAGGTACCTATTTCATTTCCTCCTTTCCGTGCTATCGAATTTCATGCTGTGATATTGAATTGAAAGTAAAGTGTAATGGATACCTGGTACTTTTCCACCTACATGCGTCCTAATAGAGATTTCTTTGCAATTGCTGTATGTATGGAGAGAGAACATTTTTGCTGTCGTAAGTCGTATCTTTGTAATTATCTGTTTCATGTATCGCCTCTTCCCCCGACAATGAATTTCCATTTGATTTGATTCGATAAAACTTGATTTCCGACTGCCCATCATAACACTTTTCTTTTCAAAGAAGAGATTCTTGCGATTACATTGGAGTAGAATATTTTTTCTCCATTCCTTATCATATTTCCACCTGTGTACAATGGTAACTCTATCAAATTGTGCATTTCTTCAGGTTTTTATCTCCTCGTTTGCAACAATTATCTCCAGCTCTGTGCAGACTATGTCTTGAGGGTTGGCAGCCAAACCAAACAGGAAAACTTTAGCTTCTTTCTTTTTTACGAATGAAAGTCAAGTCATGTGTTTGCTTTGTAGGATTCTAAGTTGTTATTTAATGTTAAGAATCACTTATTTCGTGCCACTGAACATGAAATTGGAAATGTTGCTAATCAGATGCTCACCATTCACAATCCATGTACATATACGTATACCTAAGTATCAATTTATCTGCACAATGCACCAGTGCAGACGTAGATATTGAATGATTCTGGCTTTGTCTATTCCAAATGTAACAGAATCGAGAATAGGGAAAAGGCTATATATAGAAAGCAATTCAAATTCAAAGGACTCACCAACCAGAATAATGCATAGGTAGACTGTAAACATTTTTACAGTCGCTTTGGGACTTGTTCTCTCTCCCAAACTTCCAATTCAATCCATGCTAGCAGAAAACGAATCTTTGGTTTCCCTTATCCAATATGCAATAGTTTGAGTTTACTCTCGATCTCGGCTTACTACTACAACTGATAAGTGCAGAGCTAATCTAATATCAATGGATCTAATTTACTGTTAATAATTCTAGCATGTAGTTATTTGTCAATTACATTAGGACACGCTACATATACCTAAGGCCTAATAATGGGTCATGCTAGTCATGCATATTACATTGAAATGGAAATATTAAACTTTCTCTCTCAATTCAAACTTCACAGTCACAGTGCCTTGTTGAAATTATAAAATTTAAATGTAGATACTACGTGCTATTTACACAGAGTAGTAATATTATAGTGGAAAACTCGTCAATAGCCAAGATTTTCAGAACAAGATAATTATGTACGTGGTTCTGATCATTAATAAATTATTTAGCAATGCACTGGATTTGTGTGATTTGTTTTATGCCTTTTCATTGTGGGCGCCAACAGATTTTCCACGCTATGATTTATATGTTTAACTAGTCAAGAAGTCAGACTAGGGTATC
>JABASI010000782.1:0-32186 GCA_019776505.1 Tomocerus nigrus
CCATACAAATTCATCCAATCCCTCGATCTGTACTATACAAATTCATGTACCCCCGATTCTCTAGTACCATACAAAAGTTACGTGTGAGACATACACTTTAACCTTTCACCATTTTTATCATCGTAATTAGGTATCTCAAAAAGTAGCTGGATCATTTCAACATTAGAACAAGCATCTCGTTTGAATGATTATGGTTTTGCAAAGGAATATTTTCTAAGCGATATTTTTTAATCTAACAATTCTTTTTGCTACGCATTTCGTTAGTACGATATCATATATCATATCCATCCTTATAAGAGTATAAGAGAGAAGTTATCCCAGGAAAACTAAACTCAAACTGAAATTGTATTCAACATTAAAATGTAAATAAAACATCGCAGGATTAATATGTTCTGCTCTTGCAGCAACTTTGGAAAGTCGCAGAGACAAACCGAGGGGAAACTAATGAAAACGTATCAACTTTCTCATTTTCCTGGTTAAGCTCTTCCCAGATCACTTTCTTACTCACCTTATTTCGCTAGCCCACTTTACTTATGCAAAGCGAAGTTATATAATTCCCAAGTAATACGGAGAGACTTATCTTCAGCGAGCTGTTCACTACGGCACTCTAAACAGAAGTCGAACAAAGAAAATGTTTCCACGTTGTTTACTCTCTGCCAGACTTATTGCTTCCTATCTTCCGCTGATGCGTCCCTCATTTATTACAGTGACTATACTGACTGCTATTATTGTATTATTCCTTTAGAATCTTCTGCCTTTAGATACACAAGGTTGTGCAGCTATTAGTTGACACACGATTTCATCATGTAAAATCACACAATTTTGCTTTTAGCAAAGTAGAAATCACGCAAAAGTGAAATGAAGTTTAATGTTCGTGAAAAGGTGTGAACTATTTTTGATGTGCTATTTAAGTGTGCAGAGACGAAATAACGTTTATGTGGTAGAAAGTCGATTGACAGCAAATATCTATAACATCTCTGTATTCATCATGCACAATATTTTTGTTCCCTTATAGTTTTCGGTTTGAAAGTCTGTAATTTTTGAAGACACGATTTGAATAATCTGAATTTAATTTAATTATTTTTGCTAATAATCATAAAGAAGTCAACCATAGGAGAAATGTTTAAGCGAATCACAAACAGTCACAAATCAATCGTGAGCTAGAGAAAGAACGGGATACTATAGAAATCGCAGACGCATGTATTATTCTCTCCGCTCAGAGTACTACAGTATGTTGTAAATTAATAAATGTGCCGTCAGTAGTCGTAGCGTGTAAAACAGCTAAAAGTATTTCGAAAAATGATTTTGCTGCCTTTGCACCAGGAGAAAGTACATGTGTTTAAAAGTAGAACTGAACATGAACGACCTTACTGTAATGGGCATGGTTCTTTAGAACATTATGTCTTATGTCGCATGTGTCTAAGACTGAAATAGATAAAATTATTAATTTCTTAGCAAGTAATGAAATAAAATTGGTTTTGGCGTTGGTATTTAGGTGAGGCGTAAACTTTTCTATTGTGGGCATTCCAACATGCGTGAAACTATTTTTAGACTAAAATTACGTAAAATTAGTAGCCCATTGTAATAGGTAAGTAGTATAGACAGTAAGAGAAGAGACAATTGGGAACTTTCATATAGTGAACATTCCAACACGTAAGAAACTATTTTTGGGCTAACATTAAGTAAAAATAGACTCAGTGCAGTGGTACAGATTTAGTACTAGAATAATTAGGCAAAGGACGAGAAATAGACAACAAATGACAAATTAAATTGTAGAAAAGAGAAAGAGAAAGACTAGGAAGAGGAACCCATGGGGTTGAGCTTATTTGATGATCGTAAGTTATTTTTTGTCAACGAACATTTAAAGTTCATCCTTTTTGTGTCAAATAGGTCGGTGGAATGAACAGAGGTAAGAAAAGCGATAATATAATGCTTAATTTCGTTGTTTACTTGCAGAAAGTGGAGGAAAAGCATCTGAGTTCGGGTTGTAAAGCGGCA
Organism: Tomocerus nigrus; assembly: GCA_019776505.1. NCBI lineage: Eukaryota > Metazoa > Arthropoda > Collembola > Entomobryomorpha > Tomoceridae > Tomocerus > Tomocerus nigrus. The sequence goes on from JABASI010000782.1 coordinate 1,999, forward strand.
GCCAAAACAAGACAAGTAGTTAGGAAAGCGATGATTCCTTTCACCTCTTCCATGCTGTGCAGCAGATCCGGTCGCAATGCTATACGTCAACTGTGTATCGTGGAACCACCGGTAAGCCCTTTAATTCTACATAATTCTACATTCAGCACAATCTTCCATCTGCACTAAACAGAGAATATTATTTATTTCCTGTGTACACAGTCACCACTTTGAAATAACTTTACGGGACATTACAATACAACCTATAATTTATATCGATATATCTCAAACTAGGCATTCATGCTATATTTTATTTATTTTGCTTATAAACACAGAGAAATTCATTTGCTTATGAAACTTTGATACAATTCGCCTGAAAATCGTTGAAATATTATTACAAGATAAGTGTGTGAGATAATAAGTAGAGACTATGCATAGCCCCTGCATAGCCCCCATACATGCTATGGCATATTATGGCAAAATATGGTTTTATTATGTACCTACCCACTAACTGTATTATCAAGTGGCAAAAGCGTAGTTATGTGCAAATTATATGGCAATTAATTATTTAACATGATTTAACACATTTCACTGAAAAGAAGATTTTCAATAATAATCCACTTAAATCTATTAGTGAGAGCAGTGAAGAGTGAGCATAATTTCATAGTCGCACATTAGATAAATGCGTCGCACATGGATAAAAGCATAATTGTACGTGGGCGTGGGCGGTAAGCTACTTCCGATCTTTCAAAAGGTATTTCATGGATGGAAGTATGGGAGAATTGACCTGTACATTACCGGTACACTTATCTTAAAGTGCCCTTAACTTCCCACAGTACCACTTCAAAGAGTACGAGTTGCTTTGCACTAATGCTCTTGAATAGTAATAAAACAGTCAAAATAAAACATTTCCAACTCCCAACTGCCCCGACTAGACTTTTCATAAACATAATATGCAAAATATATCATGAATTTACATTCGGATAGGTTTTTTGATACAACTACTGTTTTCATTAATCTGCATCTGTAATAACAAATGGCTCCTCTGTGTCAGAATGCCCCTATCCCCGTAATTTTATCTTGACGCTCATCTTGCAGTAAATAGAAAACAAAATGCGTAAAAATGCTAATTTCTTCCTAAGAATTTCCTGTAAAAGATAGCAGGAGCTGCAGTTGAATTAGAGTAGTTGATAGTTGAAGGGAAACCATTAGGTTGTTAGCATAAGGACATGCATGCAATGTTGTTGTAATGTTCTCGATGAATAATTTAACTATTGGCCTCGAGACAAGTATTGACGATGACTACTGACATAATTCACATTAATATCGTAAGAGTATGCATACTTAGTACAACCTACACAACTTAAGACTCCCACTCCTGCATAAATGCTCAATCCTCCCGCACAATTTGTTTAACTAGAGTGCAGCGAGAATGTTTCTCCGTCTTTAGCATAGCTAATCGCTAGTCAAGGTAAATTATCATACAGAATTGCCATTTGAAAATGAGTCTAACGTTGAAGAAAATAGTTGAATGAATATCTGAAAAATATGAAACGTAAATGTCCAAACAGACATCTCATCCAGATAAATAAACATTAACTTGACTAGTAAACAGAATTTATAGCGATAAATGGATTGAATAGAGATAGTTGCTGGATAAGTTGATCATTACAGTCGGTTAGGAGTTGAACAAGGAGGATGTATCGTACGAGTATGTATAGGCTGAAGAAGACGGAGAGTTGTCTTTTTTCCTTTGACATCGTAAGCAGCCAACTTTCCCCTTTCCTTTCACCGCCATGTCAGCCAGTTTTTCCGTAACGAACTGTTCAGGATAGAAAATGTAATATTAAAGGAAAAGAGTGAGTCCATAAGGAGATTCTAATATTGGAATAGATTGGTCTCATCCTGTAGTACTATAAGTTGATGGATGCCTCTTGTACCTCCAGTCTCCAAGTTACTCGGTTGCTTAGTTGGGTACTTACGTCAGAGACGATCAAGTATAAGCCGGATAAGATATACCTATGGATCCTTCATTTCCTCTTTTCGTTAATTGAGTCTACGTAGGTGGGTTGGACTGTAAATAGTTTCTATTAAAAGTAAGAACAAGGAAGAGAGAGAGAGAGCACACGCAGTGCATCATTTCATCTATAGCGACTCAAATCTGTGATATTTTAGTGCTGTTGTGTTCTACAAATACACAATGTTCGTGTAGACAAAGTTACGGAAGATGCTATTTACAATGTAAAAGTAAATAGTGCATAATATATTTTGTGTAGTGTATAGTTGATAGAAAGGGCGGCGGAGACAGGCCCATAAGTTGAGTAGTAATTGAACCGTAACCCAATCTCACTACGGAGTATACCTTCCCTATTAGCCATTCAAATTACTATGTATAGTGAGGCTGACTGATGAAAAACGTTTAGGGAAGTTAAATTGACTTTGGTCAGCCGCAGGCCACTTTATGCTCGTTTTAGCAGTAATGCAATTCAGCCCTGCCATGTTTTTATGATATAAACTCAAACTCATGGCGTCATGAAATAGAGACATAAAAGACTTTTTACTATTCTCCCTCCTATATCAACTCCTCCAAGACTTTTCCAATAAAGTAGGATGGGAAAACTATATTGAGCAAACTATGTGCCAAAAACGTCTTCTTCTTCTTCCAATACTTTATTTACACATATAAACAGAAACAAGCTCAAAACAATCCAAAGATGAAATATTTTAATCCGAACCTGAATAGACGGGCAACTTGAAACTATATCCGCTTTGTTTCATCACTTTCTTCTTCCGTTCTCCGTTCCGTCCGTTCCGACTCCTTTACTTCCCACGCAGATACTTTCATTTCTACGAAATTCTTCTCTGGTTTTCTCTTCAACTAATAATAAGTAACTAGACTCATCTCCTCTTCATTCTCTACTATTTCAATTTCATTATTAGAAATCTTGGGATGATTTATAATAATTACCTACGTAGGCAGTTCCTTTCGGACTTTACAGCTTTGCCCTTGTAGTAATTAACTGAACAATTCTAATTCTATATACTTTCTTCTAGTATTATTATTGTAATTGATGAAACTTTTATCGAACAACTAGAGAAGTTGCGCCAAGAACATATTTTTTCTAAGTGCTATGGAGTTCCAATCCAATTTTGCTACAACGTATTTTGTGTGAAGAAAACAATATCACTAGACTCATCTCCTCTTCATTCTCTACTATTTCAATTTCATTATTAGAAATCTTGGGATGATTTATAATAATTACCTACGTAGGCACTTAGGCAGTTCCTTTCGGACTTTACAGCAGTGCCCTTGTAGTAATTAACTGAACAATTCTAATTCTATACACTTTCTTCTAGTATTATTATTGTAATTGATGAAACTTTTATCGACCAACTAGAGAAGTTGCGTCAAGAACATATTTTTTCTAAGTGCTATGGAGTTCCAATCCAATTTTGCTACAACGTATTTTGTGTGAAGAAAACAATATCGTATTATTATTATTATGGTAGACTGGAAATGCAGGACATATTTTTTCACGTTCATTAGAAGATTCAGTGAAGCAGTTGTTGAGTTGTTCTAGTTCTACTAAGATTTAGCTTGTGAGAAGTATGGGGCTTAATGGTAGTTCATAATATAGTATTAGTAGGTACGATAATGTTGACTATGATACTAACAGTTAGTATAAGAGCAGGTTAAAATTAATTAGTGACAAGGCAAAGGTTCAACATATGTTGCTAATTGGAGTTGCCTATCTCCGTAATAGCATCTAAAAAAGAGGCCGTGGTTCCGGCGGATAGGATTTGACCTATTCTGACTGCTCTTGAGTGACTTGGAAGGAAAATCATAGTTTTTAAAGGAAATTACTTTTCCTTTTCAGCAGGAAAGCAATTAGGTGATTAAACTCCAAGGTATATATTCTTCCCTCGACTTACTTAGTACGTACATCTCTTTCTCTCTCTCTCTCTCTCTCTCTCTCGAGTTCCTTGGTTGAGACTCGTACGTACCTAACGGCAGAGAGAGAATTGAGAGCTACTACTACATGGCTAACTGCCTAGCTAATATTCTTTGGGAAAATCATTGCACTTTGTTATTTTTCCAATTTTCTTCAAAGCAAAGCTGATTAGATTAAAGGAGCATGTCGAGTTGGATTGGATCCTTTGCCTCACCGTGACTTACCTCAGATACACATCTTCAAGAATAGAATAGGAAAAATTCACCGACTAAGTTCAAATGTAATTTCATTTTTTTTAACCGAGCGTGCTTTTCCTAGTTGGGAGGAAATAAGAATTCCGCTATAATTACAGTAATCAAATGAGTTGTTAAGGGCGTGTTTTTTAGGAGCACGTCACTTGTCAGTACTTAAACCTCTCTGCCATAATTAATTAATATATTTCATGCTTAAAGAAACTAACAGTTAGCAGTTCTCCAACAATAACGGCTGCCCCCTGCTACATGTGTCTTTACACCAAGGAAAAGGTAATGCCCACCTTCCTACTCTTAAATATTAAATGATATATTATATTCGTGAGCTTTTAACATGCCTACGCTTTCAATGGCAAATTAGACAATCGATATTAACTAAGAGCATGTAATATTCATCAACATAATAACCACCTGTACAATATTTGTTTGCAAATATCGCAACGCTTTCTCTCTGTGTAGAGTGTACATTTGATGAGGAAATAATTTCCTTGTTTTTCGGCAGAATATCCGAGGAAATAAGTAAAAATAGATAGAAATTCCCATAAACAAGTTCTTTTATGGTTCCCATAATGGCTTTCTTATCTTTTTCACATTGCCGATAAATCTTATGTCCTGCTCATTTCGGTCTACTCCTTCCACTTTGTTTTGTAGTTATACTACTCTGTTATTAACTGCTTATGACGTGACTTTGTAAATATTAAAAAGGCTACTACATGCTCGTGCCTTCATGCTATGTCACCCGACCCACTTGAAATGCATAAGTGAGCATGAACACACACGAGCATTAATATTTTCACGATTATTTATATGGATTTGAGGAGATTGTGGTGAAATATTAGAAATGGACTGCTACATGGAATTAGGGATTCTACTACGCAGAAAATTTTGACTTATTAACATTTCAATATGGACATGAACTGAGTGGTTGAAGTTTAGCTCAAGTAGTAACAAGATTCATAATGAATGGGTAGGTAGGAATCTAACCATCACGGAACCTACTCTAATTCTTCGCTTCTAACGATGAAATGCCGAAGTTGTCACGGACCTTGTCATGCGAACTTCACAATTGAATGACTTATGTTTGTCTGCACTTTATTTTCCCATTTTCCTTCGCATTCATATTATTTCGTAGAGTAAACAATACCAGTGGTAATGCTAAGCACAGTCTGAGCCAAATTATGAATTCTGTGAAAAGAAATGCACATACGAAACAAATTATGTTGAGCAACACAACACGCATATTATTACTGGTGACGTAATTTACGATTGACAACGTGATGCAAGTCTACCATATAGTCCTATAAATTCCCTTTATGCTTTTTAGAGGAAAATACACTTTCTATAGAAAATTGTTGCTTTTACTTCTAGCTTTCGTAAAAGTTGAGTCGTGTGGGAAGAACATACAAAGAAATAGACACTTGCATGTAGGAGTTTATAAAAGTGCAAAACATTTCGACGGTATTATTCTTAAAAACAACTAGGATTTTAGCAAAGTTCTACTTTTATGGCATATGTTTCTTTATAAAATATTTAAATCTGACGTATGCATGGATTGTAGAGAGCCTAAGAGAAAGTACAAGCTTTTTCGCAGATAACAAATCCTATTTCAACGTGCTAGGTACCGCTATACCTATTGAATTCACAATATTTAAACAAACTAATTACAATGATAATAATCTATATGTAACCAGGAAAATATTATCTGTAAATACGCAGTTCCCCATTTTAGATAGGTAATGAAAGTCAAACTAAAAAATAAACTTGTAGATGTAGAGAAGTTTGTAAATGAAGCCAGAGGGTTTGTGAAAGAAGCTGCACAGGTGCTAATACATATACTGTAATAAAACTTGACAAGATTGGAAGATTTTTGATTTTCATTGCTGAGATGGGTATTTGTGAATTTAGAAAAGTCTGTGGAAGAAAATAAAGTTAAAAAATAATTAAAATTGTTAGCTGTGAAAGGAGAGAGGGGATATTCAGATATGGAATCACACAGGTGAAAGTTTCGACATGAGAAGTTTAAGATGAAGGATTAGATGTTGAAAAGGGAATCTAGATTTCCCAATAGAGAGCAAATTATAATACATACATATAATCATAGAAAGTAGGAAAATGAGAGCTAAAGTTTCCGCTGTCATAAGTTTATTAATTTTACAGTCTAATGAAGCATCCTTGGGGAGGTAGACGGCAGTCAAATCCGGATATTAGGAATCTTAGTGAAAGCAAAAGTTATTTAAGATGCAAAGAGGGCCAATAAGTTACTGGAGAAAGTGGCCCATTTGATATATGTATAGAAAAAGTTATTATAATGTGACTTATAGTATTTATGAGTAAATATAATAATGTCAGTATATATCTAGAACATGCACACTGCATACGTTGAATATATATATATATCCTTGAGAGACGTGTCATGTGTATAGTCGTTATTATAAGTACCTACTATCTACCTTCAACCTTCCAAAGAAATTCTCAATGTGTCTGGCTTAGCTGCCATTTTCATTTCGTTTGCTCGAGACGTATACAAGACGCTGCAGATAGTTGAGTCACTGTAGTGTGGCAGAAGATTGGCTCGAATGTCCCAGTACGATTAGTTCTCTATAATCTGACTTGTTCTCCCCAAATGGCACTGTCTGTGCCCACTAACTAAACTTGAGCTAGAAACAAGCAACAAAGTTCAGCTACTGAGCTTATCGTCTTAGTTGGAAGAGAAAACCCTATTGCATACGTAAATACAATTACGCTGGATGGAGGAGTGAGTACAGGAAGCAGGCAATGCTGAATTATGATACGTGCCAAAATCCAACATGACATTCTATCACTAATAAGGACACAACGAAAAAGAAACGAAGAAGCTAAAAACTAAAATCTCATTAAGAACTCTAGTTGATGAGTCATTTTTAAATCCTCATTGATTTTCCTTTCATCCTGCTATAATATACACAAGCTATAAACTATACAAAACTGTCTACAGTAAATTTGACCGGCTCTTCTTTGAGTATAGTACGTCCCTTGTCTTTTTCCTCGGAAAATTGTCAGAAAATCGTTCAATATATACAAAGTAATGAGCAAGAGAAAAGAGAACATCAAGGAAGGTTAATGAAGAAATGCAAAGCTTGTACTTTAGGAGAATGTTAAAATCTTCAAAGTATCTTGACTTTAGTAGGCAACAAAGTCGCAGTCATAATAATAGTGCGTATTATTATGAAAGTTTTTTTAGTAATCGCATGAAAATTAGAGTGACAAAAGAATGCCCGCCCGAGTTTCGCAACAATCATTAAATTAGCTTCTACCGTTTTCAAATGTAATAAAACGAGTAATTAAAGTTGACAAATATAGTTGGCAGTGATTCTCAAGGTAAGTTAGTTCTCTAAAACTTGCAGACTAATGATACACTGAAGGTCTAGTGCACAGCCCAATTTTAATTAGTGCATAATACGGTTTTGAGACAGTAGGTAGCATAATATTTGTTTATTTACAGAAGGCAGAAAGTATGTTTTGACCTGAATATTAATCCTTGGCCAAATATTTATGAATTTTGCCCGAGAGTATTGGCTGTAGCTGGGAATGTAGGTAGACGAGATGTGTTTACGGATGGAGGTCTATGTGGTAAATATCTTAAGCGCATTTATTAATGTTGCACTGTACAGAAAGGAGGTGATTTCGTAAGCCCTCGGGAGGAAAGGGTTAAAATGGAGTTTGCGAACTTTCTTCCTTCCGCCCCATATTTTCTTCTCTTTATTTCCTAATAAGCTTTGACTTTCTTAATAATACTTGGGTTTATTTCCTTTTCCTCTTACCTCACTTTTCATTTCGTTTTCTTCAACTTTTCTCTTGATATTTACATTATTTACTCTCATTCTCTTTAATTTCCAACTTTCCAAGATCTCTGGTCACATTCCACGTAAAAAGCGTAGCACAAACTTTAATATAAGAAACTTCTTAAGTAAAATCTTTCTTGCCATACACACTCGTGTTAATTCAGTTTTATTGCCTGCAATATATCTAAGTGAGTAGCTTCTCAGAACACTCATTTCGAAACAAATTTTTATGTTGGAATAAAATTGGATGAAATGTAATTTTCTAGCTTTCCTTGCATTTACTCTGCGAGAATACACTACACATTACTCAGACTGTGATGTGGGTGCACTGTGCACAAGTCTACTGCTTTATCAACCAGTACTCACAAAAACTCACAACAAAGACTGCTGATAGAACGGACACAATCCAATCCGCATAAAAAACCTCCGATCTTATTTGAAATGTGTATGATATTAATTAGTTTCACTAAAAATACAATTATCGAGAAGAAACTCTTAACTATTCCTATTTCATATTTTTACGTTTACATAATTTATAAAATCGTAAATTGGCTGTACAGTTCAACTAATGCATAACATAATCTCCCAGAGACGACACATTACTATTAACTTTAATATTTTAAATTATTTAGATTACTCTAACGGATATTTGTATGCCTGCAGTCAATTTGCAGACCTTGGCATAGTTTATAAGAGTTAGACTTCAATATAAAAATCTTTAGTGCATCTCTCGTTGAAATATAAAATGGAGTAAGAGTATTAAGGATATAGTAGTCAGCCACTTTCTTTACTGAGAAATAGTTGCATACTCGTTAAACTAATCGATTTAAGTGGGAAAAAAGGCTTATTATAATATTAGATGGCTCTATTAGAAAGCACAGCATGCAAGACATTTGAGCATATTTTATTCCGAAGTGGTTATTTTAGCATGGAATTCCTAGTTGGGTTTGATAAAATTGAAGAGAAAGCTAGCGAAACTTTCTTCGCTCCTTTCACAATCAGCAATTTCCCTTTTCCAGGGAAGACAAATGGATCTATGTGTAGGTATATAATTGCATAGGCATATTAGGCATGGACTAACAAATAGACGACTTGTCATGTCATGTCATGGTTTGAAAGTTTAGATGGGCTACGGTTAACAGTTTAATTTAGTTTATGTAGAGCCTTATATCATTTGGCGGATCCTTTGCACTACGAATTTAACTAGATATATTTATTAATGTAAATCTGTGTATATGTGTTAGTTAGACTCTATAAATCTGCTACGTTTCGAATTGAAATTGGGAGTTAGTTCAGTTGTAGTTGTCGCTACAAGTTGAAAATACACAAGTCTGCCATGTTCCACTCCTCAAACACACCAGAACTTCTTGACAATATCATTAACTTGTCTCTGTGTCTTTCTTGCATACGAGATGAATAGGAACCGTAGTTGAATGTCCAAGTTTTTCAACAATGCCATTTCTCATTATAGTAAAGAAGACTTTCCTTACTTAACAAGGGAAGTACCTGAAATATAACAAAGTAGGTAATTCAAATAATTCATATCAAAGTCAGAGCTACCAAAGGTATGTAGGGGTCATAGTCATGACATGAATTTTGCGGTTGTGGAGGAAATTCCGATTTTATGAATTTAGAGATCACCAAAAGACTTAAAAATGTTGTGGTCGTTTTGAAAAAATACAATGACGAAGACGAACGGAATTTTTAGGATTTCTATTTCAAAATGGCTATTGTTAGCAAATTCTTACAATTTTATGAAAACTAATACATTTAAGCATATTTCTGAATGATCTAGACAACGGATTTGACACAAAAACAAATTTAATTTCCAGAAAACTCGTGAAAATTGGAGAATCATCTATGTGAAGAAATTCAGGAGCTGTGATTTTGCAAAATCGAGATTTCTTCCTCAAAATTTTGTCGTGTCACACAGCATGCTAGCTACCACTCAAATGGACGATGATATATGAATTACAGGGATTGTTTTATCTCTCTAGTTCGTCTATCATTGCTCTTGCAATGAACACCGCCATTACACTTGAGTCCACTGTGAAATTAATTGAAGTTGAAGTTGTATGTCAACTTGGCAAGTTAAATATGCCTAAGGAGTAAATTAACTTTGACCTACTAAACTACTAATATCGTTACTACTCGAAATTGAAATGAAGTTTGCTTACAATTACAGAGATAGGATATAATATATGCTATATAAGTACATACTTATGTGTGTACCTATGAAGATTAATTCATTTATTTGATACGCACTTAAAATGTCTCAAACATAAACCTAGATACTTAATTAAGTAAGTACAAGAAACGGGGAACAAATTTCGTTTTTTGGCACAGAAAAATAAATATCTTCAAGAAGCGCAAACAAATACACAAAACAATTGTTTCTTTTTGCATAGTACAAACTAGAGTATAAAATACAGAAAGTTAGTAAGGTTGGCTTTAGATTGTTCGTCGAGCGAGAATTTCCTTGTGACCAGACGTAACGTAATTTTTTCTTAAATGAACGAAACGAAGCCATAATGTAACTATATTATATAGGTATACATTTTACACAATGTTCGCTGTGACAAGATGTAATGTACGTATGATATTTACTTGTGTACTGTTTAGGTATGTGTTTATTAGAGTGTAGAAAACAAAGGTATGAACTCGAACAACAAAACAAAAATTATGAAAGTGGAGTGAAAGGGAGGGAGAAAGCAGAGGAGTAAATTCATGCGTTTATTGTTAGATAAAATGGTGTGATTTAGTTTGGTTGAATGTGTCGGAGTGAGTTTGTCGTTTGTCCTGTCACTGGAGTCAAAATTATAAAAGTATATTCATTGGGTTAGGTTGGAGAGAAGTTAGTTTTACATGGTTAGTTACTCATTCAATTATTCTCAACGACTCGAATGAAAACGAATGAGAAATGAAAGTTTCTCTTTAGACGACGATGTCATATAGACACATTCATTTCAGTTCAATTCATGGAAAAGACAAAAGGAAATATGCCGAAAGATATAATTCATAGTAGTAGAAAGTAGAATAGAAAAGTTAGGGCGCGAGGAGTTATATAAGGAGAATGGGATGGAGCAATTCGGACGTTAACTATTTTACAAAGTAAAACGTAAAATGGTTCGCTTAAAGAGAATATTCGGAAGGGAAGTAGTAATGCAATGTAATTTAAAGTAAAAGCTATGTTCATGCATACTTTTTACGTTTGCATCACATCAGGCAGGCTAAAATGAATGCAGGCTGCATATATGTGATATAATATAAAGGAATAAGTAAGTAGTAGTAGTATGACATAATATTTACTACGCTCCTCTCTCTCTCTCTCTCGACTCAACTTGAATCGACAAGACAAGACAGAATCTTCTTTTATGTACTTATGTAGAGTTACATAAGTAGTACTTACCTACTACACTACAATACAGTTTCCCCGACATAGCAAGATTAGCTGGATTTACTCAGCAAGAGCATTTCCACAGAAAACTTGACACTTTTTCCAGCTTGAAATGTGTCTAGTTTCTTGCTGTCTTCCGACTTCTAATGAATACTCATCACATCACATTTACTTACACACAGACTTCTTCTTTTTCCTCAACGCCTTCTTCCTATCGTCATCGCCAGCTTTACTATGTAACTACTTTAGCGACTACTACTACTACAACGTCTCTCTCTCGTCCTCGTGTATGTCGACTACTTACTATTACTATACATTCTAACATTCGCCAAAACTTTCCTTATTCTTTTAGATGAGAAGACGAGCTGTAGACGTACTGAACTGAACTAAATAGAATTTAACTTTGTAGAGCACCAGAGCCGTCACTTCACTCCTTTTTGCCACTTTTCTTTCTTAACCTCATTTCACAAACCATCGTTGTGTTCCAGCTCTAACTTGGTTACCTCTCACAGACTTAGTTCAACATCCTTCTTTTTTCATACACTTTACTTGGCTATCAGCGAAGGAAGGATACTACTATATCAACATACAACATTCCCTTCCCTACTTACTACGACGACTACTACCCAACTCATAATCAACATTCATCCGCACACACACACATTCTCTCTATCATGGGGCAATGTACACATAATACACACAGCTTGTTTTATGATATAAACTTCTTTTCTCTCCACGTGCATTTACTTACCCACTTTCCCTAACTTCCATATGAGACAAATAAAATTCACACACTTTTAAAAAATCAACATTTCATCCCCCATTAGTTACTGATTTCTTTTTTGTTTCCTACACCTTTGTCTCATATTCTTCACATATCAAATAAAACTATTCCCACACTATTTAATTTAGTTTCTTGTTTGCAGCTACACAGTTTTCTTATACCAATTTGACTTTTGACCTTTGAAAACTATTGGAATCCTTTGGTATTCAAAGAAAAAAAATCCTGGAAATGAGATTTTTAAATCCATTTAATAATTCATCGTTCATATGTTACTATTTTCAATATCCTGTGCAAAAGTGTGGCGGAAGGAAGAAAATAAAAGAGAACTGGTTGATTCTTGACAAAACTGCTCTATATAGTAGCTAATTGTAAGGTTCCTACATGCTATTTTACTAACAAATATTACCGGAAATTTCCCCTTTAGTCATGCTCTGGATGAATATGATGTAGATTACATGAGTCATAATCATAACATAAAACTGCTAGCTACATACCTAAGTATATATGTGGAAGAGCCTGTATTGTATTATTTAGAATTATGCTCCAGTAATTTCAGTCTAGAGTAGTACATGGATGAAAAAATAATCGAAAGGTCTAAGTATAAGTAAGCTCTTTTCTACTTACCTAAGTATGTTGGCCGGAAAATCTTAGGAAGTAAAACGGTAGAATATAATATTAGGTTTTCCGTGCTACGGAAAAGTAGTAATGCACGTAGACTGCACATAAAAAAGTATGAATGTGGATAATAATATTGGAAATTGGAATATTGCATTAAATGGGAGTGGAGGCCAGTTGTTCCTGAACTGAAGAGAGAAGACGTTCTTGCGTCACGTTCTAATTTCCTTGACTTTTCTCGGATGAAGAAAAGGAACGTAAAATCAACATGTAGAAAGAGAGAGAGAGAGAGAGTATAATAATATGTGAGGCATAATGTTGGAGAAAGGCTAATTAAAAACGTTGTTGGCCTACTGAGCGGCTTGCTTTAATACTGTCTGAGATTTTCCAAGAAGGAAACAACGTAGTTCCATGTACGTGAAGATAATATTTTTATATTAGGGAATTAGTCTTACACTATGTCATCGGAAAGAATTGGAGTACAATTATGTAATGCAACTCTCTTTTTCCCTCCTGCTCTCTAGGAAAGTGAAGAAAAGCAGAGCTTAGTAAAAATAAGAACAGGCATCAGATATAAAAGGTCTTGGATGAAATGAAGAGGATGCATATAAGTGTTCAGTGATAGTGGGTAGTGGATATATATGAGAAGATACTAATATTGCATGTAAAGTTTGTAGGTCATACTTATTTCCACAGTTTTATTAATAAGTGATTTTACGTAAAGAATTCAGACAGGCGGAAACTTTCTTATCCTCTCTTTTAAGTACTTTCCCTTTTCTGATTTTCCTTCACTTGAGTTGAGTGGGGAAAGAGAGGGTTGGTTGTTGGTTGTTGGATGGATGACTAGCAGTCAAGTGAGTTTCTGTCTGTCTAGCCTACTCCTAATATATTGTACTCTAATTAGTGCAAAGGCTTGTTTGATCAAGAATGCCAACCACAGGCTTTTTACGTAATAAAGCGTTATAAGTCTTTGAGTTCAGAGAGAAATAAAGCATACACATCTCCGTATACCTACACGCCTGCCTATAATATGTTAACCTTATTCTCATTTCTCCTCCTCCTAGCTCTCTCTCTTAATATTCCCCAAAATATGCGCTCAAACTTTCTCCCTAGTACCTAACACCTTGAAATTAGGACATAACTATTTGTCTTTAAGATAAATGAATATTACTAACATTCGCCTTGTTACTCTTCTTCCCCTCCTTCTCCTCTTTATATAATGCCTTCTCCTATTAGATTGCAAATTTTCCTTCTGTGATTCAGATCCCTTTGTAATCGTCCTCTGCCATGTGGCTAGACATTTTGATAAACTTTGGAGACTTTACAATTCAGATACATCAAGAAGATAGATCTAATTTAATTGAACTATCTGTACACAGCATTTCTACACTAATTTCCAAGGACCCACCGACAGATCCAATTAGTTTCCAGGTGGAAATACTGATCACGTTAATTAACAGCCATTGATCTTTGCTCCTTTGCTCCATAAGCTAAAAATAAATTAAAAGTTACACGCGTGAATTTGTTTCTACCCTAGTAGATTATTATAGTTCCTCCCTCCCTCCTTCAGTTTAAACTCCTACTCAACTAATAGACAAACGAATCCGGTGTTTAAACAGCCCTTTTACGCATATGTAAATAATCATCCAGAGCATAATATTAACTTTTATCTACTTTAGATGATACATCAACTTTTAGCTACTCAAGATGATAATACTTACATACAGATGATAATAAAAGGACCTATAATTATAGTCTACGTTTTCATTAGCTTCTCTCTTATCTTCTGCTTTATTTTAATTAAAACATTTACTAGTACTATATCATCAACATCGTGATTATAAATTGGATTTTAGATGAAAGGCTAAAATTGATTAATTATCTTTGATCCAACTTGTAAAACTCTACATTTTAAAGAAAAGCTACTTACACTTAGAAATTAGACGCAGGAAAAAGGGAATTTGAATTTGGTATTTTATGGCTTCCGACAATTTTATCTACTAAATACAATAAATAATTTTTGAAATCCATGCGTAGCCATGAAAAATTGCTGGGAGAAGATCAAATTTTTATGGTTTAACACCGTCGAATTTCGTGAAAATTGGTTTTACTCTACGCGTACATCAAGACCAGCTTTCACAGTTGTGTGTCATTTTTACATCGAAATTACATTACAGCGATATGCAAAGTATTGATATAAACTCGAAGAGAAGAAACGAGGGTCGTTTATATCTAAAGTTGTGGTATTAAAAATAAAGCAATCTTATTACAATTAAAATCAGGTTTTAATGACTAGCAAATATGTAGCAACACTTTTTGGCAATACAATAATAATGAGTTAATGAGTGGGTGGAGAACTAATGTGACCTAGTCTGATTGCAAAGTGAAATGTAGATTTGGTGATGTGCTGAGAAACTGACAGAATAGAAACAAAAATCTGTGGAGAAGATGTATGTGTGCCATCAGGAAAACGCATACATTAACGTGTCAACTGAAGAAGTTAGGGAAGGAAGCCAATGCATTACAGCTCTGTTGCCACATAAAACGTAGCTAATGCATCAGCCAGATATTTCTCCGTGGGGAATAGTTGAATAAAAATAAAATGTAGGACATTGTGATGTGATTCATGAGAAAAAGGTTGAGCTTGAGTTCACATTCCATTCTGATTCTTTGACAACAAATGTCTACATCTGTCATAGTCACATTTTCGTTCCCATTCTGCTTGAACGGAGGGATTTGCCGACTTCAAACAAAAGCTTTGCTTCTTTGGTTAGGGCATTTCCCACGTTATGTTAGAGTAGAGCCAAGCCGCTGTTACTATCATCCATCCGCCTGGCACTTGCATGTATACATATACATAGATAAAATGTACACCATTCCCATTTGGCGGAAAAGACTAGATTTATATATTTTATTTCCTCTCCCTCACAAGATTTTCTCAGGGTAGGGACGTGGGATTTTATTTGTCAAACGATACATGTAATATGGATAAGTGGGCACACACAGGCAATTCACCTAGGTACAATTAAATGATGACAGCAAAATTAATCCGAATGATTTTTTTACAGTTTGTAAATAATTTTTGAGTATAGACGCTACACAAATAAAAATCTCGAGTGATTACTAAGTAGCACTGTGATAAATTGAAGTAGATACTAGGCCCAGCGGCTTTCCACGGAGAAAATGGGGAATTGAGAAACGTGAAAATGGAAAAATAGTAATTAGCGAATGGAAAAAGAATGTATAGGCTGGGAGATTACAAGAAATGACGATAAAGAAGATTAGTGGTGCACAGGTTGTATTACTACTAGTATCAGTGAGTGTAATATAAATAAATTACAGTCGTTGAGTAAGTATAAACAGGGGAAAGAAGAAACAAGGATATACTAGGGTGAAAGAAAGGGCAATCAAATGATAGAAAAAGAAAAACATCTCCGTGAACTCTTAGCAACTCAACTTTCATGCAAATAAATGGAGAGAGAAAGCCTTTACAGTTATTAGTTGCCAAAGAGGAGTTCTCAGTCATCCAACCGTGTAAAGTAAAGAGTGGGGAAGGAAAAGGAAAGTACAAGTACCACTGTTTGTACGACGATGACGACAACTTTCTCCACTCAGATAGGAATAGAGCCAACTAGCTCCGACTATCTCCTCCGCTTCTTTTCTCCGTGCATCTCTACTCTTTTCTGGAACTGTTTTCTCCCTCTTTCTCTCTCCTTATAGTCAAGTATTGGATAGATATATATGGCCGTGTATGGAGTTCTGATCTATCTTAACCCAGCTATTCAACTAGAGTAAAGCTTTAAGCAGACTTTAGAGTTGACTTACCTTGTCTTGACTAGACTGAAGGCGAAAAAAATTTAGGGCAGTTGAGGGCTATCGATCTTCTTTATGTCTTGTCTTTCTACCAGAGCATTTCCTTCATTCTCTCCCCTGCCTAACGTAACGTAACGTACTATTCTTCTCTCTCTCTAACTACTCTATTCCCTATATCCCCCTCTAATGTACACGGCAAGCTACATTTGTATTTATAAAGTCAACTCAAGAACTCAATTCATGTATGTAAAGCTCTTACCATTACTAGCCAGCCCCTCTTTCTCTCTCTAACTCTATCGCCTCCTTACTTACTTCGACTACGACAATGTCCTGTGTACATTTTCTATACACAATAAACTAAAGGTACACAGCAGCACAAAGATCTACTTCCCTACTTATCTCAAATACCCTCCCCTCCTCCCTATCTTTATTCTTATTGACAAATTCCCTAAAATTGCCTTCCTTCTATTATTCCTATAAATGTCTTTGTTGACTTTTACTTCCTTCCATTCATATATACCTAAATCAAAGTTTCACTGTCAACAGAAAGTACATATTAACAATATTTACGGTTGGAATCCTGTACTACGACGGAATGTAAATAACCGCTCTACATATCAAATTGATTTTAGCTCGGATTTTTTGCTTTATGTAATTCCTTCCTGAAAAATCACAGCCACTTCTTAAAACCATGTGGAACCAAAGATGCCCTGTGCCTGTAACATATCTATCTACAGATTTTATATAAAATTTATTTTTCGAAATGGATTTAAAACTTTCATGAAATTAAAATGTAGAATTTACTAAAATCAGAATAACAAACTGTAGTATGAACGAGAAAAGTTGTACTAAAATTCAAATACCTAGAGATCAGTCGTTTGAACTAATAATTGAAGGATTATGGAGGGAGAAAAGAGAAGTTGATATTTGAAACTGAAAATTATTATAATTAGTATTTGCTAAGCCTCCGCCTGGCACTACTTAATTTTTAATGAGTTTTATTCGGGTTTGATTCCCATGTCATGAGAACTCGTTAATATCGCACTACTTAAATATTTCTCTATTTTATCAGAACTGCGTATTTTCATTTCACTTCATTATCTTTTCTAAGATGAGTTTGAAGAGGAGTCATATATCTCGTTATTATAAATTGTATGTAGGATAAGGCAGTATTACATATATTTTCCTACATAAGTATGTTAGGTATTTACATTCATATGCATATGAATGGAAGATTTTAATTCAGTAGCCATGCTATAGAAAAGTATTGCCTGGAGGAGGTAAGAGCTGAGTAGATACTTAGTAAAAGACGACGATCATGTTTATAATAACGCTTGTGTAAATTATGTGTGTGTCATATATGGAAGTAAAGTATTTTTAAGATCCTTACACATAATGTCCGCAATGATAAGATATATATTTTGTGATGGAATGTGCTGTATAAAAGAAGAATATTCCGAGTATTCGTTATTTGTGAAAAGATAAAGACATTTAGATTCCATCCATGCCAGTGAATTCGGTTCGATTTGATGTAACTTTTGTTGGAACTTTTCATTTCGAAAATAGAGAGTCATCATTTCTCTCTTGAAAACGTCTTCTTGTGTAGAGCCTTGTTTCAGTCACAGCAAACGAACATCTACTAGGAGTGGAGATACTTCACTTTCCTTCTCTCTTCACTCATAGTCAGCTCAAGTATTCCATAATGAAGACTCAGCAGTTGGAAATAATTATTCAGTGATGAACTCACTATTTCCTTCCTTTTCTTCACTCTTCTCCTTTCTTCTGAGAGAGAGAGAGAGAAAGAGAGGGGGAGAAGTAGGTAGTCCATATGTTCCATCAGATTTGGTTTTCTCCAGAATATTTTAAAGACCTAGTTCAAGTTGAAGCTGAATTGAGTCCATAAACTATGCTATAGGTCTCATCTCATCCAACATACTTGTCTAATAATAGTGGATTGCTTTTTTCTATTTTCCATCCTCACTCCTTTATGACTTGCATTCAGAGAGTCTTCTGAATGATTTGCAACATATTTTTTATTCTGTTGCTCTTGTTAGAAAACAGAGGAGTGGGCTTCTCCATTTACGAGATATTATTTCATTAAATTCTCATGTACTACTGTAATAAGTCATTTCTCAGACGTTAATGCATTTCTCTTCCCGTTGAATTACTTATACAAGAACGTAATAACAGTGTCCAATTATAATACAGCAGCTCTCTCACTCTTTCTGTGTCTGTGACTATGAGTGTGTAAATTAAAATCTGAGAGAACATACTTGTGTAAGGGGCGAAACAAAAGAACAAAAATCTATATATGTTATTACGTTATTAGTCACTCAATGTGGACATCTACCCTTGGCTTCCCTCCTTTCTCTCTCTCTCAACGTTTACTTTTATTTCTATCGAATTACTTAATTCTTCCCAGCAAAATTCTCTTCAGAATAAAGTTAAGAGGAGAATGGCACGATCTCTACAAGAGAGACGAGAGAGTTGCTTGCCATTCTACCCGTGAATCGCTCCATTTACCCACTTCCTACGCTTTCTCCAACACATTACACCAAGTCCCTGCCAGTTGGCATCATTTATCACCCGCTCCTAGCGACTTATACCATATACCTAATATATTATTAGCACTGATTGTATCTTTACTTTCCCTCCGTTTTTTCATTCTCTCACTCTCTTATACTCTCCTCAATTTTACCATCAACATACAATCAACTCAGTGTAAAAATATATTTAAAACTCGTCGGCCCAAACCATTTGTATTCATGATATAATAAGTGAAAGCATCCTGTCATTTGAATGAGATCGAAAGTTTACATTACAACCCCTGAGTAACATTAATGTGCTCTAATAAGAGAATCTCTCGTTAAAAATGCCCACTATACCCTGCTATTATTCTGCATTTTACACACAACCTCTTACCTGCATGACATTTTATGTCAAAGCATTTAAATTCCTTAAAGGATTTCTAAGAAGTTCTTCTTTGTTTAGCGAAAATGACTTTGCGTGGGAGTAGCCGTTTTTCGAAACCTGTCTTTTCAGCCAACCAGCTATATTTTAATTGTTTCTGATTATTTTTATATCCACCATTTTTTATATTTTGATTATAAAATTTCAGTTAAACTGAATTCTGTAGATATTGATATTGGTTCTTTCACTTACCGATCTCTACAATAATTAATTATTATAATTTATTTGAAACTAATATAGTCTATTAAAAGCAGGAAAGTAATTATGTAGGTACCTATTGTAGAATACTAGTGTATCTCGTAATAATTAATTACTTTAGACTTTCATAAGTTTTGCTATTTAGAATTTTAGATGTTGCTAGATCTATCATCTATCTAGCTCTCTGTGTTGCATGTTGTATCGTGATACCCCGAAATATTGAAGTTTGAGCGTAACAATGTTATCTCTTCCTTGCTCTCTGCGATCATTATTGCTTCTGTTAGGTTGCAAAGAACAACATTAAGTGAATTACTTTCGATTTTCGAAATATCTCTTCCGTCCTGGCTTTTCCAACAGATTGAGTTATTGCTAAGAGTTTGCTATCTGCCGCTATGAAACTCATTCTGGAGCATAAAAGATATAAACAAGTTCGGATGGTAGGTAGATGTCTACCGGCCGCTACCGGTACATAACCATATTTATTGTCTCAGTAAAATATACAGATAAATTACAGAGTATAAAATGAAGGAACTAGAATTTCGTTCCACTAAAATTGATATAAAATAGAGGAAGATTTCCTTCATCATTATTGCTCCTCCGGTGTACAATGTTCAGGTACCTACTAGGACTTCTCAATATCATTCCGGTGAAACTTTACTTTTATTTGAAGAAGATGCCATATGTAACATACAGTTAAACTACTAGACTCATTGACTTTATTAGCAAATGATCCAGCGAAGATGCTAGAATATATAGAAACCAATTTTCGACATGTTATGCCAGTAATATTCTACCTACAGCTTATAAACGAAATAAGAACAAGAGCAAGAAATCATGTTAGCTATTTTTCTTGGCAATCAATACGACGGAGTTTGTGAAAAGAGCTTATACGCACACTTTCGTCCTCCTCCCGTGAAACTAAATTGGCTTATGTAATTTTATAGTCTGTCTATTTCTAAGAATCGAAAACACTTTTTTTCTGTTTGACAATTATAATGGGAGTTAGAAGAAACGTACTTTCAAATTAATTTCACACTCTTAAAACTGTCATTTACGGTCAAATACGTCTATGATAAATTTTTATTTAAATTCTATTATTATGTAACACAGTTTTTACATTCCTCGGAAGCAACCTGTTTTCACTGATATTAAAAAGGGTATCTACGATTTTACTGAAAGAACAGGTGACAGGTGATAGAACGGGCTTTCTGGGACAACTTGCAATTCGTTTGGTAGGTTTGCATTAGTTTTACTCTGTGAAGATTTGCCAGGAGGAGAGAGACTACTCAGGAGGACAGCTAGTAGTTACTACTGCAATCAAATAATATTAGTATTAGGTTCAACATTAGAAATAGTAAATTGCTTCTCAATTGAATTAAGCTCCGAGAACCGACTAACTTATTTTGAAGACGTGATGGACCACTTTGACCACAGTCTGTCTCAATCAATGTTCTTTACTTCAGATCCGCACTTACGACTTACGAGTAACCAAGCCAAATGTTCGAGAACGATTTTCTCCTAAGTTTGTTTCGCTAAACTTTTCTATCGCTTCCCTGCTTACATTCGACCTTATTCCTACTCCTTTCTAGATATCTACTCTAGCCAAAGGTTACTTCACTCCTTATAGGAAACGGCTAGAAACACAAGTAAAACTGATTTTCTGTGTGTATTTGAGGCAAAAATTGATTCAATTACTATTTCAAAGCAGTAGAATCATTTAGTATTGGTTATCTTACTGTAAAAGTGTACTTTGTCGAATTATAACTACATTTTCCCTTTACATTTAACTAGAAATTTATAATTCTCTCGTAACAAGTTAACTGATGGATTCATTATATAATCATTGTGAATACGTTAGGGTAATGTTGTGCCAAGCCAATACACAATTGGTTTTCTCCAATTTTCTGCATTAATATATTCTATGTATTATCGTTATACCTATTGGCCACAGATACGCATGTTAAATATTCGTTGGAAGAAAGCCTGAAAGGGTTGTGACGGTTAAAAAAAGTCTAAAAGAACCAGTGAAAAGTATTTCTAATCAAGTTATACTAGAAGGAATGAAAAGTTTCTCTGGTCTACATATTGCAAGAAGGAGAAATGGGATCTTGGTAAAGGAAGCCTGAAAATAAATAAAAGTTTGAAGTCTGACTCGAGAAAGATCATTTAATTTGTAGCCATAGGGTATAGAGCAAGAGTTTACGTGGTCACACTCGCACAGCCATAAAAGTGCTTCGATCAGATTCACATCCAAGAAAAACGAAATGTGCAAGTACCTGAGTTGATAATTAAATCCCAGTGATATATTATATCCTCATCTTGCAAAGTTTTCTACAGTCACTTCGAAACTTAGTCCTAAGGATAAAAAACATGAAACTGCCTGCAAAATTGGCAGTTTCTGGATATTTACTGACATCTTGCTACGAATAATGCATGGTGTGTAGGTGTATGATTGAGTTAGAAAAGAAAGAGATTCATAATAGATGTGCCAAAAGATATTTACTAATACAATCTGTTGTGATTTTGAAGGTTTTGACACATCTATTGCATTATTTGTTGAATATTTTAAAATCGGGACACCGGTGAATTACAATAGTAAGGAATCTAAGGAACAGAAACGAAGAAAAGAATGGTATCAATTTCAGTATCTGTAATTCGGAAGAATTTGAAATTTTACCATTAATAGACAATCAAGTGTGTCTCTTCCTTTTCTTCTCCGATCTGGTGTAGGTGCTTTAAGAAATTGGAATCAATTTCAATCAAAAGCTCAAATTTCTATGCTGAGACAGGCAGGAAAGTTTGATGTAGCTACGTCACTACCTTGTTAGTTTGCGTAACTGATCGGGGTATGATGCACAAATAAATCCAATGCCCTCCTGGAATTTTGCAATAACTAAATCTAGTTATAATATGTCAAAGTTTGCCTTGTGGCTATTTATACATTTATACCTTACCTATATTATGTAAACCTGTAGTCATTTTCACTTGTAAATATCTATGTCTGCCACAATTGTGTAATAATTTAGAACACATATATGTACTTCACTATAAATTATCTTGTGAAACTCATGAATTCCTTATTTAATTGGTATGTGGATGAAATGCTACACTCGCTAAATAAGAGGGAATGGTATCGGCTTCAACAGCAGCAGTAGCAGAAAATAGTTTAAAGTAAAAGTTTAGCTGTAGGAGATAGTAAATTCAAATAAGTATCTAAGGTATGTACTAATCTGTAGCTCTATGTTTTTGTTTGACTAAGAGTGGAACAATTTGTGGGCAATGATAAACATAGAAAGTTTGACTATGAAATTCTAAGCTAGAAAAGTTGGTACATGAGCCAGGAGGCAAATATTAGTATTTGCCATAGTTTAGAATTGAGTATGATTGACGGAACCTTCCACAGTCACATAACATTCTCGATCCATCCGTTTTGGCACAGATTCAGCTCTAAAGCTCAAGGATTATCTATAGCGCCATGTTTGCATATTCCTAATTATATAGTCTACTTCGTCTATGTATAGTAAGTAATTGCACTGATCCCTTCAAATATTCCAAGTTTTCTTTGATTTTAAAAGTTTCAAATTGCTCTTGTATTAGTAAAAATGAAGAGTACCATCACTTCCCATCTAAATTGACTAATTCCCATTAACCAGACAGCCCGAAAATCCTTATCCCTAATGCATCGTATCCAAGTTAGAGAGTCCCTGTATACATACACTACTCTACTTTGCATCATTTCATACAGTTCAGATAATAATACGAGGATTTAACCAAGAGCCTTGGCTTCTTTCCCAAAAACTATTTTAATAGCTTCAAGATTAATGAGAATGTTGAGCTCACAACGCATTCCTCCTGTGATATCAACCCAAAATGGAATATTACTATCTTTAACACATCTAACATCATTTAGCAAGTAGCAATGCATAGTTTGCGTCTTTAACCTATGCTCAACATAATATAGCTAATTCTATCGTAAACCATCTGTAATAACACAAGTAGTAACTAACAGTTTAACTGACATGAAAAATTCTGTATAGGAATTTTATACATTAACACATGTGTACTACATTGATGAAAAGTCTCATATTCTCACAGAAGAGAATTCACCATCATTTTTACCCTAATCACCATAATATCGTTTTAAAGCGAAGAAATGTGAATAAAACACCGAATAATATTACTGCGGTACAATTATTTTTTTAACATTTCTATGTGTAGATAGATAGTAAGTCAGAATATTTCGTTTGATTCTTCTCTTAATAATAAAGTGAAAGTACACAACAATCTAATGCGGTAATAATTAGTGAGACTCGTTACACAAATCACGAGTATCTAAACAGAAAATATTTTGTTCCACTCCACACAGCAAGAACTTTCAACAAGAGTTTTGCATATAAATCTGTTTAACTGTATGGAAAATGTGTAGAGGTGGTAATGTACTCATATCGTCTGGTACATGCAAAGTCAATGAAAATAAACAGATAGAAAGTGTGTTAGTGTAATATAATATTATGATGGGGTTATGTGGGTAATAGTATTTCTCAAAAGGATTTTTGACGACACAGCAAAGCCCATAGCGTTTTTGGTGTTGATGTGAGGAAGTTTGAGTAAATTCAACAAGATTCCAAGTGTAAAATGCAGAGTGTGTGGAGTCTTGAATTATTCTGCTACTTATTTGATAGTTGTATGCTTTATGACATTGGAGAAGGAAAATATTTAGAGCTTTGTTGTTTACCATGCAGTCTTCTCCTTTCTAGCCATAAATTAAAGAAAAATTCATGGCAGGCTGTCTCTTTGACTTTATGTAACGTAACCTCGAGCTAAAATCTGAAGAACATTTCGATTCTCCTCTCTGTCTCTGTGCTTTATGTATTGTATTGGATTTCATTATTTTAGTTAGAACTGGGAAAGTGATATAACACGCTATTGCTCCTCACTTCCCTTTTCCTTGCGTGTCCCAAATAAATAGCAGTCGAGTGTCTACATACATACTGCACATAATATAATATCATTATAGTCCTTTCCTTCCTTTAGTAGTAGTAGTCGTGCATAGACCAAGTTTTGCTTTGGTTTGTTTGTCGGATATGCGAAACTAAATCTGGCAAATGTTCTTAGAGGAATTCTCCGACTTGCGAAACGGAAACACAAGACTAGACTCCAAAATAATGTTTCAGAGAAAGCCGAAGACATTTTTATGCTATCTGCTTTTTGGTTTCAAGTAAACTGTAGCATATATTAAAGATACTGAGCCTTTGAAATTTTTATGTGACAGAAGGCAAGTACGCAGCAGTTCTTCCACTGAAAAATACACGATGATAAGAGACGTGAATGGGCAGTCGAGTGTTGCTCGAGGAGACCCTGTCCTCTACCACTACCACAAAACTCCTGCACTTATTTGTTTTCCCGTTTTCAAATGGATTTTCTATGGAAGTGCCTTCCAACTCATAGTTATCTACATACAACACAGCTTCCTAGCAAAAAAATTAACTTCCAGATACTGATAATTTCCATCCTTAAAGCAATAATGGCATACATTCATTCTACTGATATTAATGTCCTGTTCGTTCTTCCCATATAATTTCCCTTATCTTCTTCCCCCCAGAATTCCCAATGACGTTCTCTGCAAAAATCAATTGCATGCAATCCATTCACATCGACTTCATTTATGGCTCTAATTTTACTTTCAAACTATAAAGCGGAGGACAGATTTCTTCCTCTACTTGCTACTTACCACATTTCAAATCCAAAACGAATATACTATCTCAATTTCCCGAAATAAATTGTCCCGAAACCAAAAAATCAATACAATGTGTCAAAAGTAGAAATGATATTTGATAATAATAATTATGATTCAGCACTTCCTGCTTTAATGTTAATAAAGCATACGTGTTATAGGGTAACTTGTATCGGATTCCTTGATATTTTCAGATTCACAAGCGTTTATCAACAGAAGTTGTTTAGTATTCCATCGATAAATTGTAATTTACACTGGAGGAGCTACTTATGCAGTGCTCAGTGCTGTGGCCGATACAAATACGAATTTATTTTTTTCTACATGATTAATTAATGCATAATGCATTTACATACAATAGTAATAATTTTAGAATAATTTTTTGAGTCAACGCCTATAATGAATCCTTACGGTACACGTTTTAAATTACCGAATGGCTATTTTATAGATTATTGACTCCATCACGAATGCATTTGCGTGAGAAAGAATTTTATCTTCAATAAAGCTGCATCGTACATTTAATTTCTATAATAGAGCCCATACAGTCATAGATAGTAAGGATTACATTCACTTGGAAATAGTGACAATTTAGGCTAAGCTGTTGAAAAGATGACCATACTGTATCAGAGTTGACACATTGAGGGCGGTTGTGTATGGAATGAATTGTCTTTTTAACGTTATATGTATAAATAGAAGTGTAACAGGGAAAGGGTTTGTTTTGCTTTGAAAAGATGTAAATGGGTGGTGGAAATTTATCTGTAGAAATCTAGAGAAGAAAAATGCATTCGTTGTGTAAATATGATAAATGCGCGTGAAGGGAGTTGATTTGTATTTGTTAGCTGCGCCAAAAATATCTGTAGTCTTTGAGTGGAATGGATGATGATAGGCATTAATGTTTTAAAGATGCATGAAGAAGTGTATGGAAGGTGGTGTGGAACGATTTTAGTTATCGTTGATTCGCTGTCGTCGTGTATTATGGTTTTTAGTAGTAGCTAGGTACCTAGTACCTAAGTATGTAGTAGTGTCTGTGAGGTAAGCTATAGGAAAGCTGGTTGATCTCAAAAATAAATAAGGCAAATAAGCCCTGTGAAGATACGGAGAGAGAATGGATCGTAATGCGCCCATCTTCTTGTGGAAAACGATAATTTTGCAAGTGTGGATAGGAAATGTGTCACGATTGGTGGACTGGGAGTGGGAAATATTTAGTGACTGTGTATTTTATGTCCGAGTATCCACCCACAGCACCTTCAGCACGTCCAACATAAACCGCCACAATAATACTTTAGCGAGAGTCGTAAATTTCAAAGGAACAGATTCACGGATGGCGATGAGAGAGAGAGAGAGGCGAGGTATTCCACATTTTACCTTTCCCAAATCCACTGGGCTCTCTCCCTTCATCTCTTCGGAAAGCTTCACTGTTGACTCAATGAGTTTTATCCATCTATACTTATAGGCTCATTGATGTTCCTTCACTAATACTTACTTTCATCGAATCTGGGGCATTGCTAGATAAGTAGGAGTTTGCTCTACTCTTCTCTACACTTAAGTAGTGTCGGTGAAGTCTACCTGGCCATGATATTCTCCTTTCTCCTACTAAACCGCCCTTTTCATATGGATTACTCTCTCTCTCTCTCTCCTCATTCAGCTTTTCTCTTACGCACAAAATAATATCTATCTCTTAGCACAGAAGAGCTGCTAAACCCAAATTTGACATGACAGACACTATAATAAAAGTTCTGATAACTAAACCACTCATAACAGCTTCTTTTTACTCTTGATTCCCTACTGGGGAAATGTCGTAATAGCAGATATTAAACCACAAGACATCACTTTTTAATCGTCGCTGTTTATTTTAACAACTCACTTCTCACTACAAAGCACTCCATAACCAACGGACTTGATGTCTTCTAAGTGCCCCACTAAAATCTATAGATAAACATAAAACTACCTAACCATTAATGTAAGCAACTAAAATTGAAGTCCGGCCAAACCTACAGGTATCATCTATTCATAACTACGCAGTAAAACCCACGAAGTAAAATAGTCTCAAATAACTGAAAATAAATAAGTATCTTCTTCTGAGTACTATCGAAAAAATAAAAGTTGGAAAAATAAATGTAACTTTAAGAGTATCCCTTTCTAATACGCAATAATATTTATAGTATTTTACTACAAATCTGTAGCACAAGTACCAATCAGGAATTTCTCCTGTTTTCCATTATAACTGTTGTATAATACTTACTAAAGAAATCCTTCTACTTTTCTGCGTAATAAGAATTTAATCCCGAAAATCCTGCCTGAGTAGCTACTTGAAGTAAACATGAGTTAAATTTGGAAAGTTGAACAGAATTTATGTAAGAACGTTCCAGAGTGTATAAGTATGCAGGTGTATGTCATTTTAAGAATTATTATGCTTAAAAATGTAAGCATCCAACAATAGGATTGAAGGTATGTAAGATTTTTGGAGAGAAAATTGGATGGATGATGATGGAAGTTTGGAAACGTTTTTGTAATTCAAGATTAACCGAGTCAGAGTTTTCTTTGACAAGTTTGACTATTGTGAGAAATGGTAGTAGAGAAAGTCTTTTGATTTCTTTATGTAGGTTTGTGAGGAAACTTTCGATTTCAATTGAAAGAGAAGTTATGAGAGCTCGTTAAGCAAGTATAATTTTATGAAAGCTGATTCAGGTCTTGGAAGGAAGAGATTATAATGACATTCGTGAAGATGCTCCTGCGAGAACAGGGCCATTCACAGGGAATAATACTTCCTGGAGATATTTTCGCAGATTTAAAAGGAGTTATTTTTCCTGATAGAAATCCCAGAGTTAGGATTTAAGTGTGTATAAGAATTGTGGCGGAAAATTGATGTTGTCCCGAGTTGAGGAATACTAGAGAGGGCTTTGAATGGCTTCTGACAGGGAAATGCTTTATATTTGTTGTTAACAAGCAGTTCTGGTTCTGGTTTAAAGCAGTTGCATGGAGAATGGCAAAATGGCAGATTATTAACTAGTTAGCCAAATCAAGTCACCGATTGTGGTAAATGCAATAGTAGAAATAGAAAGTTAGTTCCATGGTGTAGTCAACAGAAAACCAAGTGAAAGCCAAGGCATTTGAGCCCAGGTTTCGGTTTACGACACGATAATTGTCATAATTAGAGATCTAGGAGGGCCCAATTAAATGCCCTTTTCTACCACAGCAACTTTTCAGTCAGGATAGTTGGTTGCAGATATTTTCAAGGCTGTCATGTCGTCGTGTCTCCTGATGTACACGCTTAGATAGCTGCTCCTCTGCTCCACTACTTTGACTCGCAGAAGATGAGTTGCCTAGCTGTAGTTTGACAAATGAAAGCTTCTACAACATTTCCCTTCGCATCAGAGCATAACAGTAAACTCACTTATTTCTGGTTGACGGCTTTTTCAACATTCTATTCATAGATTTGTTTGATGTCTTAATAATAGTGTGCATCCTACTACTACTGTACTTAGTCCTTACCTAATATTCCAGCCTCATATTCATACATAATAGTAAAACTGGCTTAATACCTTCTCTACCTTCCTTTTACTCATCTCTAACTACACAGCTCTTTATAATTCTCAATTGGCAAATGAAAATTGTTCTCGACTCGTTTTGACGCATTTATACTTTTCATTTAAATAGTTGTTTACTCATAATATTCCTAGCTATATCACTAATTTCAAAGACGCAATAGCGGCATATACTTACTTAAAGTGATGCCCTTTTCGTCATTTAGCTAACTTCATAACAAGCCACTTTATAAATAAAACAACAAAAGCACCAAGGAATATGACATTCCTTTGAGCCATGAGAATCACATAGGAAAACTGAACTAAATACTTCCTACCTAAAGTAGGTAGGTACTCATTTTCTTTTGTCTAAACTTTTAGCATTACGTTTCAGAGGAACAAGATAATTAAAATTTCCTCGTCGGTAATTATATAAAGTTATATAATTACCTGACTCCCTGGCTGACTTGTGCACAACGACCCTGGTTTATAATTAAAGCACTCATTTTCCAATTTTTATGAGAAAGGCCGACATCTAATGTGTGCCATTGGATATTGCAAATGTCAATTTGGTCAATTCTTTGCTAAAAGTAACTTATAAAAACAACAGGTTGGATTTGCAAAGCGGAAAGAAAAGTGAGTTTGATAAAAACGAAAATCCTTATTAGTATTCCACTATTGTCAGTACCGTATGGGTGTTTCTTTTACATTAATTATTATAGGGTGGATTAGAGTAGGTTAAATTAACGCGTCATATGCACCTTGGTACACTACTAAGTTTGTACAGTTAAATTGAGTTGTTTTTGACATACCATTGCTTCTTTAAAAAAAATCATATTGGAAATTCATGTTTATGTTTTTGCCAAACTCATTTTTTCGTTTTGTCGATCTCATTTTTCCGTTTTGCCAAACTGAAGGCCCGAAATAATTCTTTTGCCACATTAACTTTTGTCAAATTACATTGTACACCGCATCTAATAAATTCAGTAAATAAGTCAACATCGTTGTTGTTGGGGAAGGTTACGTCAAGAATACTTTCAAGACGTCATGCTGGTCTTAGATTGAATCTGACGTGATGATGTCCTATTAAATGCAGACGTAAAAAATAATACAGAGAATACAGACTGCGAGTACAGCAACTGAGTACATAAC
>JABASI010000783.1:0-32183 GCA_019776505.1 Tomocerus nigrus
AACCATTTGCAAATTCGAAAACAGTGAAACCATTTGCAAACTCGAAACATTGAAAACATTTGCAAACCCGAAAACATGAGAAAACATTTGCAGATTCGAAAACGGTGAAACCATTTGCAAACTCGAAAACATTGAAAATATTTGCAAACTCGAAAATACTGAAACCATTTGCAAACTCGAAAACATTGAAAACATTTTCAAATTCGAAAACATTGGAAACATTTTCTGACATCACTACGATATGTAGCGGCTACATGGCTAAATTTGACATCACTAAGACGTGTAGCGGTTACACAGGTAAATCGCACCTAAAACCTGTAATGTACACCCTGTGAAAGGTCAAGGGGTCTAATGACTGACCCCATTTTCTAATGAGACCTCCGCCCTAAGAACACATATGTACTTAAATTGTAATGAAATATTTTAAACCATTCATGACATTTGTGAGTTATCGCAGCAACAGAGGGACAGACAGACAGATTGAACACTTCTATAAATCAGCTACTGCTGCTTAATAATAACTAAGGGCCATCACATTCACATTACATTGCATCCTAATCTTAACGCTATATATACACGTAACACTACTACTATACTATTAAGTACTACTTATCTGGTACATGTAGCATAAATATTGAAAGAGAAAGTGGTAAAAGTATATGGGAAAGTTGTTAAGAAATGTCATTGGCTAAAAATCAATAGAGAGAAGAAATTCCGTTTGTTTCTTTGGGAGATATTAGAGAGAAAAGAGTGAAATGGATGTGAATGAAGATTTTGTAGGGCAGTTGTAGCATAAAATATCGATTAACCTGAGGCTGTACAAATAAAACTCGTAAAATGAATCCATACATCTGGAAAATTTCCTCATTGAGAATCTATAGAGGATGTTATTTGCATACGAAATCCCCCATCATCAAAGATTTACTGGGAGAAATGAAGTTTTTTCTCTGTTTTTCAAGAGAAAACAGAGGAAAGATTACATACAAATGCACTATTTACTATCGCTATTTACTTTCTTAATGTGAAATCGAGTGGAATGGAATGAGGTTGAAGAAGATTCCATCATACATATAGTCTGTCCTTTTCTTCAATGACGAGTGACGACTGACGAGAGAGAGAGTCAGGGCCGTTAGATTAATAGTGTAGCCCCCGTGTATAAAGTGCACACAATGCAAATGTGACGAGATTATTGGCACATTTACTATTATGTATATTTGGTAGTAGGAGTGAGCATGGATCAGATGTCACCCGGATAAACACAATGATTCTTCAACAGCCAAGTGGGAATGAAAACTTTCTAAGTGCACTATCTTTGCCCGTTCAATTCAGTTCAGTTCACCAGGGGAAAAGAAAATGGACAGAAAGACAGAAAAAGGATATGCGGGTATTCCATGCAGAGTTCCACAGCCAAGAGGAAAATACTAGTAAAAGCATTGTCTGTGTATCTCTGGAGGCAAAGAGTGGCTGCTGCTGGAGGATTCGAATAATTCTTGTCCTTGTCTTTCTATTTTCGGAGAGTTGAGGGGCGGGTGGCGCTCAGTTTGGCTCCCGCGTCTTTTCTCAACTCAGTTTAGCCATATATTTCCCATTGATTATTATTAGAAAGCAATTTTTGTTAACGACAGCCTTTTTCGGGCCATAAAAATGCCTTAAGCCCATTTATCCATTTAATAATTTGGCACAGATTGTAGTTTTCTTGCCAAACGAGGAGACTTGACTTCAGAGATCCCAAGAACCTCTCTATCTTCTTCTTCTTCTTTTCTTTTACAATGTATATTGACTATCGACTATCACACCAACCAAAAACTCAAACCAAACACACAATGAAATGAACTGAAGAGAAAGACAAGAGAAATCTAGTTGACTTTATTATTACAGAATGTACCTATCTATTCCACAGAGAGATATAATAATATAATAGAGAAACTCAACTCAGAATGAAGGAAGCTGATTATGACAGGGACTTGGAAGTTGGAGCA
Organism: Tomocerus nigrus; assembly: GCA_019776505.1. Lineage (NCBI taxonomy): Eukaryota > Metazoa > Arthropoda > Collembola > Entomobryomorpha > Tomoceridae > Tomocerus > Tomocerus nigrus. The sequence goes on from JABASI010000783.1 coordinate 1,980, forward strand.
GTAGCGCACGGCTCCTTTTAACTCGCCCCTATGGGAGCCTATGGAATCACACATTATGTACATACGTCCGTCCGCTCGTTAACACCACGAACGCATCACCGGAGATTGACTAAATTATGTAAAACAAACATTCGAGCCTGTGACGAACTCAATTAAAAATGGCTGCAATGTTTCACAGGTTAGAGATAATACTCTTCGAAGTATTCTTCATTTTAATAGTGTAGTACTAAAAATGTAGATAAAAATTGCCATTGCGTTTATAATAAATTGTAAAATTTTGTAGTATTAAAGGCTTTTAATTAAGGGTAGAATGAATAGTTCAATTTCTATGAATACTGAGTTAATAATGTGATCTTTTTAGTGTTTCTGCCAAAACAGTACACAGGGTAACCTTGACAGACGAGCTTCCTGTTACGGCTTGCGGTTCGTTTTTGATTTTGCATGCCTACGTCGTATGTTAGCATACACGTAGGAAGGGAGCTTCGGTAGATATTCGTCTTTAAGATATATTTAATAAAAGGCTACCTACTTGTTCTACGGCCAATAAAGTAATTCCCTATAATATGTATTTCTCGTGGAGCAATCTGAGAAACAACTGGAAATTATATTCACGACTATCTGTGTGTCTCATCTTGTAAAAATTGGCATCCTGCATAGAGTGGGATTTAACTGTCCTCTCAGAGACACTACCTATCTATATGTGGAGAATTCATAGGATAAGCTAATACCCGCTAAAGGTAAGGCTAAGGATGATTAGTATGTAATGTGAAAGAAAATTAGCCTTACATTGTGCACGTACATACGTAGTTGGCATCTTGAATTTCATAATGCCTCCACTTCCTACTTCTTCTTCTCTCCCAGCTACTATCAACTCTGTAATAACCTGCCAAAAGAGCATTTCGTTGGCTTCCTCCTCCAATGAATGTCTGTCGTTGTTTGGCCTACTCTCCCTAGACTTTCTCTCTCTCTCTCCCGCCTTGCATGTCCTTCCTTTCCTTAAGGTACAGACAGAGCTAGAGCATTAGAAGTCTTGACTTTATTTGAGTTGACTATTTGTAGACTTCGTTTGACTTTCTTCCTTTTTCCCCTACTTCCTGCCCTATTCCTCCGTCTGGTGATGATGTGACTATTTCGATAAAAGAACGGAAGGAACGACGACAAGGATACTCAGCTCTGGCAAACACCGTGAATAGTGAATACGAATATGGAATCCTAGACTTGACTAGATGAATATTAAGTAGCTGAGCCTAAATCTATGCTAAACCCTGGATTAGATAGTAATAAATATGCGTGTAAGATGTGATGGCACTTTTCCCTATCCACACTCTCTCACTCTCACTATGTAGGTATCTACAATTCTAAAATGCACATAAACCTATCCCTCCCTCCATTCCTCCTTACATATCTTGAAAATCCAAATAAAAAATCACAAAATAAAGTTGACAGTTAGTTCATGTGTGAATCCCGCTTTTTTCCCCAATCTAAAATAAGCATCTTTTTTTCAACAGACCAGGATTTCACCCTTTTTCTTAAGAATCCACTAATGGGATGAGATTTCTGGAATGATTCTTCATTCTGTTTTCTTCGTAGCCATTAAGTAACGTTGATATCATACGTTTCTAATTACTCCTGAGAAAAGCAATGTTATTACAGAATAAGGAGAAGGAATTTCCTAATAAACTCCAGATCGTATTTACAAATGAACTAAGGGCAAGTAGCTATTGAATTTCTTACGATTTACAAAGGTTTTCGTAGGGAGATTGATATATGATGATGCTTTTCACGGTAGTAACTACGCGTAGATATATATTTAGAGACATAAATAATGTAGGTAAGTCTATAAAAGTAAGCTTCTTGTTTTCTTGGAAGGAAATTAGGCGGAGTAGAGTTGGAGAGACAGATACATAACTACATAAGTCCATACATTGTGACTACAGGGGTTGAAAATATGTAGAATGACTTGTATAACGAGCGTTTGTTGAGAAGGATATAACTAAAGTATGTGTAAGTAGGTAGGTAGTAGTAGGTAGATAGATTTGGGATAGTAATGGAGAGTTGGCATTTATAGCTGAGTTGACTTTAGTGCAATTCCCTTGGCCGCAGAGTATTTAACATGCCTGGAATCTTCTGTAAACTATAAAAGAAGTAAAATTTATGACACCCTGGCATGGCATGGCTTGGCTCACTCAGTTGACTTGACTTGCCTGATTTTGGCTTGGCTTTCCTTCCTCCCTCACAGAGATTGGCTCCCACCAACTACTACTCCTGCCTGACTTACATGTATTCCTAGCTTTACTCTGTCTCTACCACCATGATCATCATCCTCTCTGTATCCTTTGCAAAGGTTTGCTTAGTCTTTTCTAGGCGAGAGAGGAGGACTCCAGCTTATTCCTTGCTGCTTAGTTTCCTTTCGCTTCGCTTGGCCCGGCTAAATTATCTTTCTAGAGAGAGATATGTCCGTGTGCCAAAATTGTTTAAAAGCTTAAGTTCCTCTATTGACTTGATCAAAGTTGATCAAATCTCATAAAACATTCGGGGACGCGTATTGTCCATGTATCGTCATTTAAATTTTGTGTCAACCCAGGATTTAAAGAACATTTTCAACGACACAATTTGCATATCGCCTCACACAGGAGACAAACTTTGCCCGGATGCGAATTACTCCTCTATCGCCAAAACTTTTCTTTCCTAATTTTCTCGATCGACGAAGTTTTTTTATCAAGCTCTTCCCCATACACATACACACACTAGAGATATGTACGAGTAATAAATAAAGGATGATAGGAAAATGGAACATGAAGATTATGGACAAGTTTGTAGATGCCAAAGGACGCGCCGCTGTATGTATCCTCCGACAATTTATTTAAACCAACAGTCTTTGGGCAGTTCTTCAACAAATGCATATTCATTGTTTTCTCAGCGATTTTCGATGAGTTACATAGTTACTTAGCTTAGTAGTAGTGAAATATTAAAATTCTTGATGAATATGGAACAGGTAAAGAATAGCAGCTCGCTTTTAGCCCATTTTACTGATTCTGATCTCCTTTACTATTCTCTGCGGTCTGTCCTACTAATTTACTTTTCGTTTACTTTAGTTTTCTCTCTATTTTCATAGATTTACATTAGACAAATGCCCATCCGGATTTTGTGAATGAGAATGCAATGTCGACCCAAATCTTTATAGCAGCTGCTTTTCCTTTTCACCCAAAACCTTCATTTTATTTCTCCGAGAATTACAAAACTGACATAAAATACCTATATATATAAATATATAGCTACTTAGGTATGTAAACCATCTATAAACACAACTACAATATACATTTAGCTACTAATAGCTGGGTAGGTAAATATTCCAGAAAGGATCCGTGTGGGAACGTTCATTCATTAGCTACTATTACCTGAATTTGGATAGCAAGTAGTATTATACGATGAGCTTTAGTGTCGGCATTGAATAACATTTGATTCTATTCCATTTCTTTAAGCCTTTTGTCGTTCAGTTAGATGAGGAGGTGGGAAAAGAAGATTGCTACCCACCAACCCAATGAAAAGCGAATACGAAAGGAATAACAATCTAAAATCAAGAATAGACTTAAACATAGTAGGCACTTCATACATATTATACCCATACCTAGTTACCTAAGCGTAAATACTGCTACTACGTATATAGCATTAGGTGGATACATATAAATTCCGCTTTATATACTGATATATTAGATTTAAAGTATGTACACACAATATAACTAGATAGACGAAGTAGATATAAGTACATATATGTAGTCAATCCAGCTGCCTCTGAATTCCATCATTATTTGTATAAAAATCGAATAGTTCCTATTTCAAATGCAGAATACCAAAAGATCACTATCACTGCTATCACTCTGGAAATGTTGCTGCGTAATAGTTGATACCTAAGTCTAAAATTGTGTCTGCACACAGCAGTGTTCTGTACTCCGATATTTTAAAAAATATATACGGTGTTTACTGATGGTGTCATTTCGACAAAGTACTCTCATTCTCTTTTTATAGATCAATACAGTACACAGGATCTGAAAATATATAAAGCCTAACCAACAACAGTTCTAATTATATAATAAAATAATGGGACTACTAATCCGTACGCACGGTACGCATTGTGCATACCTACCACTACAATATTATGCAATTATATGAGGGACTCAGCAACAACTGCCAGTACCGTGAATAGCTAATATGATGATAAATATTATTTGTTTCGGGATGTTAGTGTCACCATTTTGGTGTCAACGGTAAGCATTTTTATTACAAATATATAAAATGTAATATTGTGTCATGTCATTATCCGTGTGCTTATTATTTCTACTGAAATGCATTTTAAAATTTGCAATAGTAATTTGTATAGATCTACCAGTGACACTGCCCGGTTGTGTTTTATCAGCAGACTATTTTGGAAGTGAAACAAGTATTTATTTATGAAAGAATAAGTATGATACTAATAGATAGAATATAAAAAATTAATGTGTAAAGATGTGGAGAAAGTGAGTAGAGTAGAGGAGAGTGTATGTGTGTCTATGTACATAGGAGTGAATGGGATGACATTAAAAGAGACAGTTTACATAGGACGAAAGTGAAAGAGAAAGTATGGTGATAGAATGTGAAATGAGTGGACTTGGCATGAGAAGTGTATAGTAGTGTCTTGCTTGCCTGTGTGCCTAGCTAATGTAAAGGATATTCCTTCCTCGGATCTTGGTGTCTTTTAGAGAGGAGGAGGTTTGGAAAAAAAAGAGTACGGGAGCAAGGGAGCTATATAATGATCTGCTGCTACTATTACTACTACTAGGAGACACATAAGTCGCGGCGTTGCAGATGCTTTCACTTTGAGGAGCGTATCACATCACACGTTTCGCAACTCTTTTTATGTGTACGCACATTGCATTGGAGATGATGGTAAATGTTTTGAGGGGTCTATGCATAGATAGGCGTGTAAACAGTCCGTATGAATAGATTCTCTCTCTATGAATGTGGTGAAAGCTGTTTTTATATGTTTACGAAGTGGTAAGTCGGGAAAGTGAGTGCATTAAAGAAAAGTAAAGTGGGGAAGAAGAGAGAGAGAGAGAGAGTTGTTCTTTCTAGTTTACTAGGAGGAGATCAAGATGATGGCTTTGGAATCCTCCTCAATCACCTCTTTGGATCTCCTCCAAATTTTCCTCTGTCTTTAGTTCTTAGTAACTTTCTCCTGTATCATAGTATCAAATACATTAGAGAAGTTATCAAGAAGAAGGTACAAAGACACTAAAGCACTGTCAGAGCAGACATCATCATAGTCTATAATAATATTACTCACCTACCTATATACATATTACCTATTTCGTAACTAGTTTATATGATGATGATGTTGGGGCGAAGGAAAGTTGTCGAAAGTGTATAGGATTAGTGTGCGGCATAATTCTTATCACCCGGAGCACAGTTGTGTGTATAGAGAAAGAACATGTCAATAAATATTCGAGTGAAAGTGGCTCAGCCGCTACCATTCTCCACATAAAAGCTAATCGTAAGGCAAACTGTGCCAAGCTAACCTATCAATGCCTCCCTCTCAAATTATTCAACAATAACTATCATAGCCTACTATTCTTCGGCCCTCACTATTTATTCTGCCAGATTCATAGCGAGAAAAGTTAAATGTGTACACTAAGAGTGTACCTATAAACGTAGATATATATTTTATATATGTAGACGAGAGAGGGAGAGAGAGAGAGAGTGATGGCTCTACATTTACACTGTGATGTTAAAGTGAAAGGACTGTCTAGTCAAAAGCTTCATTCAATACCCATTCAACATACAGACAGATTTCCTTTCCCTTCACTTGTCTTTCCATTCTTCTTTGGGCGAACATTGTTGGAATGCATACAGACATCAGAATATTATAGGAAGAAGGACAGAGCCAGAGAGTAGCCTATGAGTCAGGATTTGGGTTAAGCTGGACTGCTAGTGTGGACTTGGACTGTGATTTGGGGGAAACGCTCTACTTTCTCCACTTTCTCCACTTTCTTACAAACAACAGTTGCTTTCAACTTTCCATTGAGCCTCTCTGCATAAATTTCCTACACAACTATGTGTAAATGTGTGTTCACATCTATTGTGTATGTGAGTGTGTCATTATTTTCAAAGTCTCTCTCTCTCTTTCTCCTTTCTCCATATATTAGGAGTGTATTGAATTCAAAGAGAATCTGTATTGGTGCCAAAAGTCAAACCAAAGGAATTCTAAATCAGGACAGAAGAATTCCTAAACTATTCAGAATTACTTGAATACGAACTATATTTTCGTTCGAGAATCATTCTGGCTAGCTAGGTATCTTTTTAGGTATTCGAAAAAAGGACTTGTGGCATATAGCAAGGCAGGGACATTAGAGAGAAAGTATATATAGAAAAGAACTTTCTCTCCTCAAGATGCGTATTGACTTTCGTCGACTTTTCTCCATTCATTCATTCACTCACTCACACAACACACTCACTCACTCACCAACTATTATTTGAAAGGAAAATCCGGTGGGCTTTCCATCAGAAATCACAACAGACCTCTAGATTCTAATGTTGCTACTGTCTAGCTCTCTTATTCTTTGCTCTTTAAGGACTGCTACATTCACTTTACTTTCTCCTCGCACCAGTTTAATATGCAATAGTTTTGTTGAATTTCACTCCGCTTAACTTTCATACACTTCCCTATCGTTTTTGTTATGTTTGCCCGTGGTGTAAGCCGACTTATGCCTTCTTTCTGTTAAGAAACTATCGACTATATAGTCATATATATTAATGCTATTCTGTGGCTAGGATAGCTCTTCCTAGTCGTAAATACCAATTCATTCATGATTTTACGTTTCAAATGCAAATTGCACTAACCTACTTTCCCAACTACTTTTTATTTAATATCTCATCCAAATCAAATTTAACTATCTGAGTAAGTGCGTCGTTATAACCGACTCTTTTAGGTATTTATATGACTACCTTTCTTCACTACCTCCTTATAAAAGAGAAAAAGAGAAAATATATGAAAATCGATCCTGTCTGCGTATACATGAGTCTACTAGAGAGAAAGTGTGTGTGTGTGTGTGTGAGTAGTGAGGCAATAATAATCGCGTGCCACCTTCCATATCTCTCTAGACTCTTTACACGCTATAATAAATATATATAAGGGATACTAGCCGGTTTTTTTGCACAACGTGTCTTGTCTGTCTTGAATGAAAATAATGTGCCACTTTTGACTTGACTCGACTTTCTCTTTCCGCTCCTGCCACAGAATTTTAAAGATGACGAGGAACAACTTCTTTTTATAGCACCTTGTAAAAGATTAGATGAGTGAGAATGAATATTGAAGGGAATGCAATGAAATGTTAGGAAGAGAGACACAAGGTATGTTTAAGCTACTTTTGTATGAAGAAGCCTTAAGTTGGAAAATATGATCAAGATACAAGAAATGCAGGGGGACGAACGAGAGAGAGAGAGAGAAAGTTAGTTTACAATATTATATAGGAAAGGGAAAAGGGGGAGAAGCACTTAGAAAAATTTGATGTCCTATGCGGGGAATATAGTGAATTTGTGTAAAGTGCCAGTGATAGAAATGAAGCAAAGTCAATGTGCCCGTTACTATGAAATTTGTATGCAAGGTGCTCCCTGGGGTAATGTTACACTAACCTCTGGTCGCCGCCAGCTGGACTATATTGCAATTGCACTACATAACATAGATAATGCCCCACCACTAGTAGCCTCAACTTTCCTTTACTATCTCTAACATTGCAGAGGCTTAAAATCCTTTGCTGCTATAGAGAGAATAAAGGGGCTCTGTACTTTCACCACAGCTCAAAGTTGCAGAACAATTCACTCGGCTAGAGCCAAGAACAAATCTTGGTGCTATACTTTGCTAAAACAGTCGACCTCTCCATTCAGAGCATGAATGAAGTCAAATAAACGGAAGAGAAAGTCGGAGAAAGTCTCCAGTACTACTACATGAAAGGCTAGGATGCAAAGCGTAGCCGGCAATTTAATAAACAGACAGAAGCACTTTTACTTGCATACAGGATTGTATTACAATATTATATATCTGTAGAAAGAGAGAGAGTGTGAGGGAAAAAAAGATACTAGTACTACTACAAGTTATATATGTCGTTAAAGATTTTCACCACGATGCTTTTTTCTCCGTTTAACATTCCCTTCCTGTTTTCCTTTAGTTTTGAGCTATTTACTAGTCGGTGAAAGTTTGAGCTAGAGTATGTTCCATTACATTATGTTAGGTTAGTAGCTGTGTGTAGTGTTAGTGTAGGAGAGTTGAAGTCATGAAGTTAGAAATAAAGTAACTATCTGTACAGAGAGAGAGAGAGAGAGAGAGTCCAAGGGCGACGGGTTATACCTTCTAGTTAGCACCTACATAGTAGAAACAGTTTTTATCACTAGCCTAGTTCTCGTTGGGTGAAAGTGCTTGAAAGTATTGTCGGAATGACAGCGTAAAAAGTGTTGAGCAACCAGCAGACGCACACAGACAATGGACAATGGAAATTGTAAAAGTGTTATAACTCGGGCAATATAACATGGGGCAAAGGCTTGAGTTGATTTTCCAAACGGAATGAATTGGATGGGGAAATAAATGTTTCGACGCTGGCAGAATAACAAAATTCATATAGAGGTTTTGGCGGAGGACGAACGAAAAGGACGGAGGGAGAGAGAGGCAGATTGTTGTATAGGAACGTGAGCTAACGTCATGTCTCGTACTATTTCAAGACATGACACAAAGGGATACAACAACTTGAGTTGACTCAAGACTCCAACACAAAACTACTGGACCCTTTCTCTAATATCTGCAGCTTAGAGCACTCTCCTTCCTACTAAATATATCTCTTGTCTAGTACTTAACAGAATTTTGGGAACGTGCGAGCGAGAAAGAAGAGAAAGCACACACAGAGCTTTTACTATCCAGCAGCTTTCAACTCATATCGTCAGTTCAGTTCACAGCATCCTCCTCCTCCTCTTCTTCTTCCTCCTCCCGCCGCCGCTAACAATACAAGTGCAAATGTACAGAAAGCAAACTACTACGAGATTGTCAGAACAGAAAATACACAAGAAATTAGTGAGAATAAATGTTGATTGGTGGCAGTTGGTTTGGTTTAGCTTCTTATGTTATGTCTTGTCCTTTTCTGACTGACTTCACTTACTTGGCTTTCCCTCCTCTGCCTGTCTCCTTCTTTATTTTATTAGCAGATAACATTTCTATGAAACATCCAAGCCCCGGGCATGTGCCATTCAATTCATTTTAAACACTACCATGTGTTAGAATTCTCTGTCACATACTCATACCCCTTCAACATAATATATGATATTAGTATATACGCAGATATATCTTTCTCTCCTTTTTCCTTTCCCTTTGAGCTTTCTCCAACTATGCACCAGACACATCCATAATAATAATAATAATACACACGCAAAGTAAACTAAATTATTTTCATTTCACTTCTTTAGTTCACTCACGAAATCATATTTCCCAGCCAAAATAAGGTGCCCTACTCTCTCCTTACTCGTTAAAACAGACTACACAAGGCCACTAATAATCTAAAGAAACTCCTCGCTTTAGATTTTGTGCACTCAACCATAGATACATACAGAATATAATCATTTCTAAAGACGTGCTGGGTTACAAAATTTATATGTAATTACATTTATTATATGTAGACAAGACACTATTCAGGGTTTGATCTACAGAAAATCAACAGCACACTCTTTCCCGGAAAATATTTCGAGGGAATAAATATTTTCCACAAAAATTATCAAAATATAGAATATTCCGCAAAAACCTTGAAAACGTTTACAGATTTTCACTATATTATGAAATAATTTCCGTGTTTTCGGGTTGATTTAAGGTGGAACTTTACCCTGACTCCGTTTCTTTGTGAATAAAATTCGCAGTTTTAGAGATAAAAGGGGATGACTGCTATTTTAATATGTTTTTGACTGTTAGCGACGAAAATGGTGTGATAAAATGTAGAGTTGTATGTATTTCCGTAAATGTAGGGTGTGGAAAGGGCTTTTGAGAGTTGAGAACTTTGTAAAGTCTGGATTGCACTCGTCGTCGTGTAAGAGGTTGTAGTGGAAGAGAAAAGAGAAGTGAAAATTTGTTTAGCTCTGTCTACTTTCAAATGTACTTGAGCTGATAATAGAGGATAAGAGAAAACAAGACGGGATTTCGCAACAAGAAGACAGTTTCACAAAACCTTGTTTGACATTCATTTAACACTTTGTAAACTACAAAACATCACACACATTTCCAGCAACCCAGCCAGAGATTAATTTTCCTTTGTAGAGAAACTACTCTTGTTTTATACTGTTTAAACGTCAACTGTTTACTTGAGTGGAGTGTAATGGAAAAGCTTCCCTTTCTGCCTCTGCCAAATGAACGAAGGGAAGAAGGACACTGAAATAATTTCGCGAATAATGTACATTTTCATGCAAATTCCATTTCAGGGCACAACAGCAATGAACGAGTTGGCGAAATTCTTTATCTCGTTGTTGTTAATTTATTTATTGCAAAATTAACATACTACTATTCACAGCCACCAATCCCAAAGCCCTTTTCAATTACTCTGCAATTTACAACTAACACTAAAGAACTCGGTAATAATTGCATGGACTCGCAGCAATAATTTCCAAAAATATAACATCCTTTCATTACTATCGTGTTTCGTAACTTGTATATAGCTCATGTTAGTAGCTCATAATAAGAGTTTCTTGCGCAAGATACAATTTTTGCAATAGTATGACTTTCTGCAATTTACTCATAATATACACAAAATATATTTTACTGTCCCATACACCATTTAAACTCTAGTTTCAAAATGTATTATTTTGTAATGGCTACTTTTTGTACAGGTCAGTCGTTTTTCTTTTTAACACTGAATTATTATTGGAATATGCGATGGAAATAATAACAATGGTATTTGTAGTTTGCAGCATCTATTGAAATGGTAAAAATAACCCGATACTACAATGCAATTTTTTTACCATTCCGATAAAAAAAAATAGTTGCCTCATTCATATATTTTTGTTATCCCAATGATACCTAAATCATATTTTTTGATTTAGTATTGTGCTTCAAAATGTAGCCTCAACCTGTTCATCACTATCAGCACATCATAGATAGTAGGAAATTTTTCCTACTATCTATGCAGCACATAGAATCAATCTATGACGAGCAGACACCAAAAAATGAACGATATGTCACAATCGGACTAAATATTGTAATAATTAAAAATCTACATGGATATCCTCATTTTTATACCATTTTCCATGAATTACAAATCTTTTCACGCTTTTCCAGCGCATTAAGCCTTCGTGTCCTCACTTTCTTTGATTTTGCTTAGTAGTTAAATTTCAATATGCTGGGAATGGTGCGAGAAAGATGTGCCATTTAAAAGGAGAAAAGGCATCCGACAATTTACATTGCAGGGTATACATACTCTCATCTGGACAGCCCTGTGCAGATTATTTCTATCTCCTTTATAAATATTATAAACATAAAAAATTTCCAACTACTTTGATGTCTTGAAGTAATGTACTTGCATGTACACTTTCTACATATAATTTTGATTGGGTCTGTCAAATTGGTGTACGAATTTTTGTAGTTTTAGATAGTGCTTATTGATTTGAGTTACAGATAGAAAGGAAATGGTGGAGATGAGAAAATAAAGAGGATGCAATGGACTTGGACGGAGGTGATGGGTGCAGAGTTAGATGTACATAGTTCCGAAGTCCGTTGTGAAGTATTCAGCTTCTCTCTGGGTTGGATCCAAGTAAGAAAGAAGAATCACAACCGCGAGCAAATGTAAAAGTCCAATTAACACCCAGCAAAGTTATCAAAACGTAACGAGATGGAAGAATAACATTGGAGGAATAGGAACTCTCTCTCTTTCTCTTTCCTATACAAAGTGCCCATTGTGTGTGCCTACTCTTTTTGTCTATCCTCCTCCTGTCTACAGTTGGCGGTGCGGTGGTGGCGTTGTCTGCTAAGAAAACCTTTTCAAGGAGACAGACAGCTCCTCTTTATTAACAGTATCATCCAGGAAACCGCCTATAGCAATGAATTAACTAGTGGGCCCAATACAACTCTACTTAGGCATCTGATAAGAAATTGTGGGTGGAGAAAGTCCTTACAGGGTCATTTATTCATCACTTTCATCATGAAGACTTCCCTTTTTGGTATATGTAACCCACGAAAGTTATTTTGGTGCCGTGTCCTGAAATCCAACTTTTATTTAACCTTTCACTGTGGGGAAAGTTTTACGAAAGTGTAAGTTTGACCAGGGGAAAAGGCGCGAAAATAATTTTCGTGAGCAATTTAGACCAAAAGATGATGAAAGTGTTAGGTATGTACAAAATGAAACAAGGAAGCTGTACCTACAGTGACAATGGATTTCTGGGGGACCTTAATCAAGTCAGAAAAATAATTCGAAATTATTTAACTTTTTTATTGTGGGGAAAATCACAAGTACATGACAACAGTCCATCTACTTTGAAAATCAAAGAATCACCCTGTATATATTGCTCCAATTAAGTTTAGTAGTAGATAGAAAGTTGTTGGGTTTGAGCTACAGAGTTCATATTGATATTTATATAGAGCAATCTTTGGCTAGTTTGTTCTAGGCTGCGTAATAGTCCTAATAGAACTGAGCAATTGCATGAAGCGAAAACTAAAAGTGATTGTGAGGGCCTAAGTTTTCGCATTGAAACTAAGAGGCTGCTTTAGTGTTCAACTAGCTATTAGTATATTAGCTCTGTATAGGTAGCAAACAAATCCTTTGGAAATTGGATATCTTAAGCCCATGTAGAATGAGTATCATTCTCCGAGATCCTATCTCTCCCACCATGTCCCTACTTACTTAACGGTTATTTCTCTCTCCTCTCCCGCTCCTAACTGCGGAATAACGATTTTTAACTATAGCTTCATACACTATTTCATAGCATTCAATAGGTGGTTGCTTGCTTGGTGCTGAGTTGAGTAGGAGAGAGTGAGGAAATACAATCATGCACTTCCTTGTTACAATGAAGATTCCCCATTTAATTTCCACTTGCACTTTTTCAAGTACCTACTTACATCTCACTCAGAGCAGCAGCCTATTTAACTCTCTCTCTCTCTTTAATTTTTCTCTCTCTCTCTCTACTCAAATGCACTTCGTTTGCTCCACAAAAAAAACCAACTAATGTTTACACTGCAAATGCAACTCCTTTGATCTCGCAATCCAATTTTAAATCAAGTGTCTGTCCTAATGTAGTTATGACTTTAGAGCAGTCAGCAATATCTTATCTGCTCCTGGATGCACACAATCTAAAACTCCTACTCTCATCGCTCAATTGCTGAATTTTCCATGTTTTATATAAATTGCTATACACTACGGATACATAAATAATACTTTCCAAATTGAACGACTTTAACATGATTAAATAAGTAGGATAAATTGTTTTGTTATCCGACAGCGATTTATTCAGCTGTTTAAGTTTTCATTAAAAGATTGCTTCTCTGGCATTAGTGCATGTCGCTTTAGCATAAATACTAGCTAAGACTAGCTTTAGCATAAATACTAGCTAATCTGGCATCAACATTTTTGATGCATCCCATCGCTGATATCACTATAATTTGTGCCTTCAATCTGATTATTTCTTCCTTACAAATATTCATTGTTGATATAATTTAATTACGAGGGAATGGACTATTAAAATTCGCATTTGAATTTCTTAGAAATTGGGAAAAAAATAAATGATTCGTATTAAAAAGCTAAATGTGAATGTAAATCTTTCACTTTCACTTTCCTTAACAATCTTTAATCTTCACCTTGTGTGTCAGTGAAAACCATTTTCTTCTTTTTCTTCACACAGTAAAATAAGGATAAAAATGCGTAGCTATATTATATTTACGGAACTACGAAATCGGAAGTGCATGTTTTGAATACTAAGCAAAGATGAAGCAAATGATAGCACAAATGTCTAAGTATAAATATGAAAAGACATTGCCTTTAGAAATACATAATAATACATATTATTATATCTACTGAATCTACTGTATACAATTTGGACCATAGCAAGCAGCACATAATATTCTGGAGCTACACCGTAATAAACTTGTGTGTACTCTGTGTATCCACCTATTTATAACAAGTTCTCTTTTTTAATACATGAAAAGGTTGATATGTAGTATGTATGTATGTTGGTGATACAAAAGAGATAGTTTAAAATCCCAATTGCACTTCTAAGTTTCCTGGGAAGAAAAATGTTGTATAAAAGGACAGAGTTTAATTTCCGTTCAAGTCAAACTACATCCGTTGTATCACATGAGTCGACCTGGGAAAAAACAGGACACTTTTTACTACAGTGCTCAACTGAAGAAGTCATCCTTAAGCATCACGTAGTTCCGTCTTCATTTCCACTATCCAAACGCTATAAAATAAATGATGACTATGACGAGAGCATGTAGTTTACTAGACTATGTCCATACACGAATTATTTATTTGACATACGCATTTATCTGCCCTAGTCAAATCTACGACCTAGTCTGTCAGTCGTCTGTATCCATTTCCACGTTCACTGTGGTGAAATTCAACACATTTTTGCAGACTGTCAGGTAATTAATAATTTATTTCAAAAATATTTTTCCCAATTTCCAAATTGTCAATGCTTTAAATCAAATGATTTTTTTTGTACACGATTTTAATAAAAATATATANCAAAACTATTTTTCCCAATTTCCAAATTGTCAATGCTTTAAATCAAATGATTTTTTTTGTACACGATTTTAATAAAAATATATAGACATTTTATATGCAGGTAAATTGCATTTCCATATTGGGGTGGTAATTCAATGGATTTATAAAATCTATGCTTACGTTATTTATGTGTAAGTGTGTTGTGGGTCAAAGAGACAGCACAGTCAATGAAACTGGCAGGAACATACACATGAAACACTTGAGACATAGGCTGTAACATGTTTCTTTGATAGAAAAGTGCTAGTAGTGCAAAAAGTTGACAAGTTGACTCATGTCACAACTTTCCTTTATTTGCAAATAAAAAGTCACTAGTTGTGCATTTCTGTATAACACTTGAGACATGGGCTGTAACATGTTTCTTTGATAGAAAAGTGCTAGTAGTGCAAAAAGTTGACAAGTTGACTCATGTCACAACTTTCCTTTATTTGCAAATAAAAAGTCACTAGTTGTGCATTTCTGTAGTAGTGTATGCTGCAAAGTTTAAATATTGGTAGCCACTTCAGGAAAAGTCATCTTGGAAGAAGGGTCACTTAAAGGATGTTCTATAAAGTTAATACAACTTCCATAAACATAAGTAGCAGTATATAGAAAACAAATATAGTACATAATGCACAGTAGGTATATTATTATAAACGCCCCACTCATGTTCTATAAAGTTAATACAACTTCCATAAACATAAGTAGCAGTATATAGAAAACAAATATAGTACATAATGCACAGTAGGTATATTATTATAAACGCCCTACTCATGTATCTCTGCTGTATTTGTAGCGTGGACCTTTTTCTTATGTAAATGTTATTCCGGAAAAAAACTTGTTTCAAATGTTTAAAGTTGACTAACAAGTTTATTTTTGCGCTTTTCGCATGGTTATGAAAATATAGTGCAACTCCAAGAAAGCAATTGTCAAGAATCCTCATTTCCGAAACTAGTGCAATGTTTCTAACCCTGTTGTGTCTCTCGTTCCATCTCAGGACAAATAATATCTAAACTTAAGTCCATTCCCAAACAAATACTATGTACAAGACTTTATACTGGATCAGTGAATCTAGAATTCCACGGAAAACTTTTCCCACACATCTATTCATGAATGTAGATACATTTATTAGTTAAAAATCCGTTAGACACGGTCACTAGATAATCCTTAGCTCAATGTTTTCTGCAGTAGGTAGGAGTGGACGAGTAGCAGACGTTGAAAAACACAAAATTGGACAAAACAGGAAAAGTTAGTGATTCGCCATCGTCTGCTACCTATCGGAATGTGGGTTTCAGCATCCACTAGATACTACATTATATAATTGTGTGCACTAAACATATAAATACAGGGTGACACCCTAAAATCCTGTCAAATTAATTTCCGACATAAATTTCAAAGCCTAATTTTTAATTCCTCCACTGTAAACTGTTAATTAACGTTCAATTTTAGGGAAAAAAACTTTCACTTTACTTTCAATTTTAGGAAAAGTATCACTTTCAATTAACTTTCAAATTTAGGAAAATCATCAATTTCACTTTTAGGAGAACAATCATTTGTTTTTCCTGAAAGTGAAAATTTAAGGAAAAGACACGAAAAATATTTTGGTATTTTTGGTGAGAAAAGACGAAATGTAATTTAATATTTGGTGAAAGTGATATGATATGATTTTAGTGTGTCACCCTGTACACAGATTTAGGAAAAGTTTTCAATGTACGCAAGAGAGCATTATCTTGTAGTATGTGCTATCTGTATTCGGACAAGCTAGTTTCTATCTTACTTAATATATCTAGGGCATTATATGGTATCTACAATAATGGATTTACATACTTGCATGACCTGATAGGAGCGTTACTTTTACTACCAAGTCAGCAAAGTAAAGTGTAATGTTATGGAGTGGTGAGAAAGGAAATCGGGGAATTCCCTCGCCGAAAACTTTAGACAACTGTTTTTCCTAGCTTCACATAAGTACACATTACTCCTCGCATCCTCTATCTTCTATAGGTACATCTGTGAAAGATATCTTGGCTGTGTACGGAAATTCTCTCCTATTTATGTAATGCTAGATTTCTATAGGAAGAGATATTATCCTTATTTGATTATAACACATCCGTAGAGAGGAACTACAATATTTCAACACTAAAAACTCGAGCTGCTCCTACGATCTATCTGTCTCTTTCTCTCTCTCGCCTTCACTCACTTCGTTTTGCTCAAGTCTCCTGTCTCTCTCTGTATGAACTTTATTGTTGGTAGTGGCTGAAGCTAACTTTAGTGAAAGTTAGGCTGCAAATCGAATAGTAGCATATTGTTATATTATTTCGCATTCTCTCAATGTGTGTGCAAGTGCGAACTTCATTTCTTCGGTGCAGTGTACTGTACACTTGACTTGAGTTTCCAGCACTGTGTTATAATATTGTATGTCGGAGTTCACATACGTGCACTGACTACGTAATTACCAAGGAATCTTTCCACTCACTTCCACTCAAGGTTTTCTGCACATAGAAGTGGAAAAGCCGCCCAAATCTATCTGTCACTTACCAACAGTATTTAGATAGCTAGTCCCTTTTCCCTATTCTCTACAGTTTATTACTTTCCTTTATACGATTTTTTGTTAGGTATTATTACATACCTTATGACCTTATAGCTTTTCCATACATACTTTTCATACATAAGAGTCTGTTATCACAGGGGTGTCCACATATAAATTCCCATACTCCATTAATTTTTAATTTAAATGTCCAAGTAGAAAATCTAAATGATTTTCCCGATTTTTTTGGTACATTTTCAACACTTTCAGTTTTACAAGGCTATTAATCAAAGGGAACATTTAACATATTTGTGCTGGAAAGAGGTTGGGAAAATTTGGTTTTCTGTTTAGAAGTTACAAAAATAATTGCAGGGAAAGTTTAATTTACTGGAAAAGGCGGGAAATGATTTTCTTGTTCTTTTGAGATATTTTAAGGTAATTGTGGTTCAAGCGCTACGGGTATTTATATCAGGATGTCCCTGTATGTAGGTAGAGAAGATTTTTAGTGTAATATTATTGGGTTTCTTTGATTTTATCAAGCTAAAATAGGTAATAGACGTAGGATTGCAATTTTGTAACAACGTAACGTTGTGTAGACGGTGGAGAGTGGGGCACTATGGCGCATAGCACAAAGTGTATCAAGTAGAGAAAGCGTTTAATGTAATTCAGTTTGTCATTGTATTTGTCGCAACCTAAAAACGCAATGTAACGTAACAAAAAATAAGTTACATTAGGTTGGGCGTCTTCCTTCCATGTTAGCTTATTGAATAAGTGATATACAGTGATATCTTTATATAATCTTCCTTTTTACAGATGTGAGATAGTTAGGAGTAGCCTTTGCTGAGGA
The DNA here is from genome assembly GCA_019776505.1 of Tomocerus nigrus. NCBI lineage: Eukaryota > Metazoa > Arthropoda > Collembola > Entomobryomorpha > Tomoceridae > Tomocerus > Tomocerus nigrus. Next base: position 20,095 of record JABASI010000783.1, read on the forward strand.
AAATGTCCGCTCCCTCTACGCATACAAATAACCCGTCTTCCGTATCATACAAGTTACTACATGCTAGTTACGAGAAATCTTCGAGAAAGGATACACTTCCCGATAGCTAAAACTTGTTCGCTCAATGCCCGTCCGCGTACGGGCGTAGAATTGGGACATTTTTTCCTGCGGAGTTTGTGGAGAAGAGTGCTCGTCAAATATCTACACTCTCACTAAAGGACACACACACACACAGATACATACGGTAGCTAGAGTAGTGGATGAGAATAGTAGGGAGACATGATTCCAGTCGGTCACATCACATCCGAGTCCAGTTCAACGATTTGAAACCTGTTCACTCACAATATCTTTTCCTTCTGGTCATTCGACTCTCTTGCTTCCTGCCTGCCTGCACTTCAACTGCACACTCGTACAATTTTTATGTGAGCTGATCTCTGTTGTCGCAGAGAAAAGCTTTCTCCGTACACGTCCAATTGCACGCTTCCTACGTGCACTCCAACAATATCACACATCTAGTAGCTACTCTCTCAGACAGACAGACTACCGCCAACTTGTTTTCTCCGTCATTGCACAAACCCTAACTGGGACGACAGATCCAAACGTCCCGAGAATCACATCACATCCCCTACAACCATATCAAACGTCTTTGACGAACTAAATTATTATTATTCTCTTGTAGTTCCTGAAAAATAGCCATGCCTCAGTTTTTGATGGACTCTATAATAATTCAACATGATGATGGTACGAAGTACGAACCCTTTCCTCCAAATATTTGTGTCATTCTTTGCTTTATCAAAGCAAATTATTTATTAGTCAACATAATTACTCTTTGTTGCTAATAATATTATGATTAATTAATTATTAAGTATGTAGTATGCTGGATTCTTTTCAGCACAAATATATTATTCATACGATTGACCCCTATTTCTAGTACTAATGATAAGTAGCTTTATCACGAACCCCAAGTACACATACACCGAATAAAGTAAGTAACTCAAGCCTCTCATGAGTTTTTGCGCCAAATAAGGGACGGAAAAACAAAGTAATACGTAGCTACACACGACTCCTTATTTATGTATGCTATTTTATTTATTGCAAATTATAAATAATTTAGGTAGATCGATTGTATTGTCGACAGGTCAGTCAATTTTCAACTTAGCTTTTCATGTGTTTATTTTTTAAGCACGGTGTGAGTGAACAAGTTGGAATTTCACGCAGGCCAAAAGAAAATTGTGATTTCGCTCAGTGGGAAATGCTAAGTAGGTATGTACTGCAAAGTGAAATGACAGCGGAAATTTCGTTTTCCCCGTGGGGGAATAGAAACCGAAGTTCACTCACGAACTATGTACTAATCTTAAATCCTTGAGAATTAAGATGATGAATATTGAGTCAGTGGTTAACCATTGCAATTGCTCCATGTTTTACGCTTCATAGAACTAGGAACATATACATAGAATTTATAGTGACGTCCCTTTACAAACTATTATAAATTTTTGTCTAATATTCATATGTAGAGTTTGTAAAGACTGCATGAAGTTTTTCACTCTGCCTAACAATGGAAAGTTATTTTACTAATTTTAAATGAAATTTATGTCACATTAAATGTGCACACAAACGAGAATTGGCTTGCATCATCAAATTATGTATAAAAGTTTAGGGAAAGTGATATGGAAAAAGAGGATTTAAATGGATTATATGTATTAAGGATTTAAGCCAGCGACTGACACTCATAGGAAGTGACAATACAAATATTTTTGTAAAGTAACTGGAAAGTTGAGTTGAACAATATTAGGTTAGAAGGATGTTATAGGTATACATTTAGCAGTAAGTAGATCTGAAGTTAAGATAAAGTCTATGATACTGCTATCTCTTTGTTAAGATCCTCCTCTTGAGTTTGGTAAGTAGTTGCACGCTACTTTTATTTCCTGTAAATTGAGTGAGTTGAGTCTTAAGTAGTTGAGAGAGTCTAAAGTTTAGACTTTAGTTTTTACAACTTCTCAACAAAGATACATAAATATACACAATACAGATGTACATAAACACAACAGAGTTCCTGCCCTTAAGAAGAACATGCACTGCGCTTACTTAAGTAGGAGACTCAAGTAATATAAACAAAGAGACAGACTAAGAATGCTGGCAAAATAGTTTCCTCTAACTTCTAGATGCACTCCCCAGTTCCACTTTGGCACACTATGTGATAGGGAAAAATTGGAATCCAATTTATGCAGAAGTTAGGATGCGGAATTTGATTCTGAGAGACTGTTGCAAGAAGTTTATAAAGAAGTGTATCATGCATGCATAGTTGCATACGTTAATACAAATAATATGTAAGCATGAATTTCATCAAGCCATGAATAAAATTCAGCATAGGTACTTCACCGGAGAGAAACGACTCATGCTTTCCCTTCCGCACAGCTATAAACACTAATAACTATCCGGAGCAAGGAAGATTCTAAAGAAACTCTATTACAGCAAAAGTGAACCACAGGGTGATTCGTTTATCTTTTCTCGAAGCGCATCTATTCACCGGATAACAACTCAGCGAAATCAACCAACCGACAGAAACCACCGAAAATACAACTCACCGAATCTACATCCCACCCAATACAACCCACCGAAAACAACTCACCAAACACAGGTTAGGTTTGCTGAGATGTTGTAGGTGACTTGTTTTCGGTGAGTTGTGTTTGGTGACTTGCCTTTTGGTGAGAAAATTTTGGTGATTTGAGGTAGATCCATCTTTTCTATATCGTTTTACCACATGCAAATCAAAATTCGCATCTGTGGACTATATATCTAGCTGACCAAAATTATTTTCACGCCTTTTCCAAAATCAAACTGTCTTTTCTTTCACCTGAAGTTTTATGAAAGTTTGATTTTGGGGGAAGAGGTGTGAAAATAATTTTGGTGGGCTCGGCTACTAAGTCCAAAAAAGAGGGAAGGGTTTCCATGGGGAAATTAATACGTACTACGTCAAAATATTGGAAGGATAACCATGTACATAGTATACACATGCAAGGTCCTCCAGAAGTAAGTTCCCAATATATAAATTATTTTAAACCGTCAAATACTAAAATCCGGGTTTTAGTCATTAGCTGGGGAAAGTTTTATATGATGTTTAGACAGGGAAAGAGAAATTGTTATTCCATTTACAAAGCAAAATCGTATGGAACCTTACTGATGGACTCCCCTGTATAATATCTTGTTATCTCTCAACTCACTCAGTTTCATAAGATTTTTCTCTGATTCCAAAACAAACCCTTTCTACATATGCATTTGTACCTAGAGTATGGCCAAGGCATGGCAAAATCTTGTCTAGCCAAGACCATGTTTTCCCCTACTTGTATATAATGAGTCACTTTGCAGTTTTCCAAAGCGTCAGTCGCCCGTGAACTTTTGCAGACCCTTTCTATGCAAAACACTCATCTGTTACACACCACCATACATAAATAATGCGCTCTTGCTACATTCTCTAGATGTGTGCACAGGCAACAAACAAAACAAGGAAGTGGAGCGTAAAACTATCTCTCATACAATATCCCTGCTTTCACAATTTGACTTTTCTACCAACATACCTTACACAATTACATATTTCCACGTGCGCGACTTACGTATCATATCAAACCAAAGTTTCGAGAATTTCATTTTCAAAAGTGTCTAAGGAGAAGTACCACTAAATTTCAAGCACCAACCAATATCCTCCTCTTGTCTTTTTTCAAATTGAAGGAGGGAATAATGTTAACCTCTGAACGTAAGCAGATTTTAAATACGTTTTAGGAAATCGAGGGCTATTTGTTTAACTAATTTTATTACTAAGCTAATAAAGCCATAGGTCGGGGGGTTATTTTTTAGCATAATGTCGAATATTACGTTGTGGAAACAGTTTTTTAAGGGTATTCTATCCCCTTGTCTATCCATCTCAGAACAATAACTCATAATGCATTCAGATAATTCATTCAAATTTTGTACTCGTGTTCTTCAGGTAGAAACGATTCAAATTGAAAATATGGAAAAAATTGGACACACCCCCATTGAGGGAAATGCACAAAGACTTTCAAAAAATGGACGCTTTTCCTAAACGGATTAAGATATTTAGTTCAAACTGAGTGCATGTGTTATGTAAGGTTTAAAGAACTTTTAACATACCAGCAGTTTAAAAATGGAAGAAATCATCCATTCCCTTATTGGGGATGACCCTATCGCTACTTTATTATATATCCGTGTTTGACAATGGTATATGTCTAAACCATTTAGTAATATGAAATGATATGTGCAGATAATATAGTACATCTACAAATTGGAAGTAATCAAATAATAATATTATGAGAAAATTAACTTATACTTGACATCAATGTTTATCAGTGACGCTGACGCCACTTCACTCTCAAATATTTACATATACGTTGCAGATGCATATCAACAAATGGGATGAGTCTAAAGAATGTTTTGATGTAAACAGTAAGCACAAACAAATATGTATATAGAATGTACACAAAATCCAATGCAAATATTTTATATAGGAAGGTGCACATGCAGCAGGAGGAGGCAAATGCATTGCACATACATATCTCTGTTGCGATGTGAAGATGCCTTCGAGCAAGGAACTTTTACATTATGCATGGAGATTTCATTCATTCCATTTCATAGGATTTGAGTGTGAGAAGCGAATTCAGTCTCCTCTCTCTCTCTCTCTCTCTCCTCCTTTAGTTTACTTGGTTTGAGGAGAAAGAAAGGAAAGAAAGCTGAAATGAAATAGAAGTCTCACACAAAAGGATCATCTCGTTAAAATAAGAATAAAAGTAGATCAACTTTTATTGCTTTTTGGAGCCATTTGAGCTGCAAAAATTACTTTTCTGGCAAATAATGTGTCTATATAGAGAATAAAGTATTTCATTTCGTTTAAGGAAAATATTTTTAATCTAAGCTTCATTAGGCATTTCTTCTGTACTTGGATATAGTAGTGCACGCTACAAAACATCAAAGTCTTTGGGGGAAAATGAATTTATAAGGCTACCATTCTTCTAATTATATTGTATTGATATACCACATTTGCGTAAATATGATAGCATGATAAACATGGAAATAAGGAACGGAAATTGCTTTTTATTTCTGCTAAAATTAATAAAGAGGAGCGAGAAAGCTAATACTCTCTGTTGTTGTAGCATAAATGCATAAATGGATGCTATTCTCTGAATCAACATAGACAAAAGTACCTTAATCCTATAAATTGGCTTTTGAGGGCAAAGAGAGCAATTCAAAAGGAACATTACGGGAAGAAATATTTGCCTTTAATAGGTGTATACGATATCATATCCCATGTGCGTGTAATTATAGTGCCTGTATTAAGAAAGGCATTCCAAATGATAATTTCAGTCATTCCCGTTTTAATTTTAATGCTACCATAGCATGCATAGGCCTAGTACTATAAAAAAAAACCTTTAAATGGCCAGTCAGAAAGAAAAATGTGCAAGTGGATTCACTTTGCTTGGACTGAAAAAGGCATTTATATTTCTAAGCTCCAGTTCTTCTCAGAAAAATTAGAGTATGAGGACGCAGTGAAGATATTAGATGCGGCAGAAGTGCTGTTCGTAAGTAATTGGCAATAGGTTTGTCCTTTCTTCAATAAAGTGGCTTAGACGTTTCAATTGTGTAGCTTTCAGTTCGAGAGCCTTTTTACACAAAGTGAAATCAACGAGGCGGAACGGGCAAATCGTGATCTACGTATTCTAACATCCCTTTTTGTATACACAAACTAATACAACTCTTGCATTATATCACGTCCTTTCCCATTAACTAACTCTAATATCAAACATCTACAAATGAACCTACCAACAGATAAGTACGTAATACTTTCACTCGCCTTAGCCCGTTCCAGACATTTACAGCAAAATTTCATCCAAAGAACAACTGTGTGTCATGTCGGGTTACATATTTAGGTAGATATCATGAAACCGTCGGCTACGTCGCACAATTTTTTGCTTTTAATACTTTAATAACAATCTACACATCAATGATAAAATTTTTGTTCGATTACCAGCTATATTATTTTTTTAAATTGATACTAGAATGATGATACTGATTTGATGGATCCTAAAACACACTTTTATTTTTAAAGACTATCTTTGTCGGATATTCTTTAATCCAATTATTGCAACTTTATTTCACGATGGCAGGAAATAAATCTGCAAAAAATTTCTTAATAATTTTTATATATATATTTCTTTTTTGCTAATCGGAAATGGAATATCTCATTAATATTAAAATTTGTTTCCAAGTAGGTGAATCAGTGAATGGTAGTATGGTGTATTTAAAAAAAAATTTATCCATATATTCCTACCATTAAAAATACAAAAACACATCCCTGGTTTAAGGAGGTAGAGAAAGAGGGCTAAGGACTATTAAATGAAAGTCAGTGTTACGTGATAAAATGTGTCTTGTATGGATAGTTTAGGAGAGTGTGAGTGAAAGTTCATCTTGTTGGGAGTGAAAGGATTGAAGTGGAGCTGATGGAAGATGTGTAGTTACTTAAGTACAAAATAGTGCAGTGCAGTGATAGAATCTACTCAATAGAGTTGAACACGAGAGATTAGAGTTGGAGAAGAGAAGAAAGTCGTAACAATGAAAATGGACATGTTCATTCATATATCTAAAAAGAAATATTACCCGGGAGTTGGTAGTAGTAGGATAAAGTGAGCATGGAAAAGATTGAGATAGATTGGACGATGTATTTTATGCAATGGGCTCTGGTGCTGATGCTGATGCGGCATGCATGAGTCTTCAGTTCACTTTTCGGACATATCTGTGCATGGATGGAACGGGAGTTTGGCTATGGCATCAAATGGCCAAAGAATCAGAATTGATGGACAATCCTTTCCTACTTACTCCTACTCGTTACGTCTCGCCCTTCGAATTTACTCTGTCTTGCTTTGTCTTGGCATTTGATTTGGGAGAATGGGATGAAACGAAGCAAGAAATGAAACAGGAAAAGTCAAAGTACCCTTCTATAAAATACTTTTCCTTGTCTCTCTTCATCTACTTTTACTTACAAACGAGTTAGGTACCTAACACACTTTTCTCCTATTAACCATGTTTTGTCATCTCTGTCTCCTTGCTTTTCTTCATGTCCCCTTATCACGTAAAACGAGCCTTCGACATACCAAAAACTTCAAAAATATCACGCACATGACTATACAGTGATTTCCAGATGTCAGTTGCCATACAACTTTCTCCGTGTAACTTAAATGAATTTTCCCGCCAACATAATGTAAATTATTTAACGCAAAAGGCGGGAAAAAAGTTTGGTGCGCATTTAAGCATGAGAAGACAATATTATCATTGAGACGGAGAAAGTCGTATGGCAACTGATATCTTGACTGCACTGTAATTTCTACAATTTTACTCTGTCAGGAGTACCAAAATGATATAAGGACAACTATTGAAGACGATAAATTTTTCCCTATTCTTTGGTTTTTGAAAATTGGCGCAGAATTGCGGAGAGAATCATTATTTAAGAGTGGGATTGGAGAACAATGTAGATTATTGGGTTAGATCGTTGGGTAAGCAGGTAAAGATGTTTCTTTTCCTCTTATTTATGGTGTAAAGGACGAGGTGAATAGAAATACTATAAAAGCGAACGATAAGAAGGTTACTGTTGCTTTAGTCTTATTTATGTGTTAGGTAAAAGTAAGCAAAGAACAGAAAGACAGATAAAAGGATACGGATAACATAAAGGTAAATTTTTATGCCTTTAAATGATAGGAACGACTGAGGAATTGCCAATTGCTCCCCATAAGTCTTTCACCACTAATATTTCTCCTTGAATGTTTCCAAAGGGAAGTCCTATTTGCTATTATATATCTGAGTGGGAATCTGAATCCCTTTATATAATATATCCCTGCCTGTATCCCTCTAATCTAAATGCTTGAGTTAACAGTAGCTTGGCAGAAAACTGTTTCTTGAGCACTAAAAGAAGTACTAAAGTAGTTATAAGAAAAAACTTGGCTTCGCTTAGTAATTCAGTTGTCTTGCAGAGGATGGGAAGGGAAGAGAAGTGGAAGAAAGGCGTGAATGGGAAATTGAAGATGTGAAAAGCACATCGCCACGCATCTCATCCACATCTCAAGCGCTCAACTCGATCATCAACAAAAGATATTAAGACCTGCTCAAATCAGATACGATACAAAAGCTGCCACTAGCACTGACAAATCATTTCTTTTAGTGGAGGCGAAGAAGAAGTTTAGAGAAAAGTGACTTTTGGCGAGGAGGAATTTCAAATTGGGTGTATATCACATCTATCCGGTTTTCCTCCCTCCCACATCGTCAGTTCTTTGAAATGAGGGCCTTGTCTCAAATTGGAAACTTTCCGTTTACTTATTAGTAGGAAGGATAAGTGGTTTGGTTTCCTATTTCTCTCTGCGAATCGGAAGAGCTGTAATTTTTGTGCGAGAGAGAAAGGGAAATTGAAAGGATAAGTGTGAAAAGAATGGGAAAAGGAAAGGAATGAAAGACAGTGTGTTAACAAATGGCGCAAATTACATATTCTTCTTGAAAGAAATCAAGCATGATTTCATGACGGCAAGCCGTTACGCAATAAATTGACAGGTGGCCATTTTTCCTCCCTGTCCTCGTTTACCTCGGTCTCATATCTGCCAGATTGCTCCACGAAAGTGTCAGTAACAGACGGCAAATATTTCTGTTGGAATTTTATGTTTCTCCGCGCTCATTTCCCCTTTCCCTTATGTACGTTTTCCCTGTTTTCGGAGTAGTGTCATCGGGGTAAGTGGAAACTAGAGCGTCCTTCCTATCTGGATTTGCGAAGGAAAATCAAAGTGATTTTTGTGTGCGAATTGGATTTGGATGGGAATGGGATGAATGAATGAATATTCTGGAGTCAGTGAATAGTCGTAGAATGTATGTAAGTCCTTTTCCTACATTAGATGCACATAGTTTACTGGTTTTCCTCTTGAATTCCATACAGATGAGATTGATTATTATGAATAGCATTTGTGTTGAGAATGGAATGGCGTATTTAAGTGCTCTGATGGGTTACTTATAGTGAAAAATGTAGGTAGCTGACAGGGACACGACAGGATCCCATACACACTCACTACACATGATAAAATCTTCAAATCAAACAAGGTGACTAGAAAAGGGATTTCCATTACTATACACAGAATATAAAATTCCAAGGCTAAGGAAATAAGTGAGTTGGAAATTGAGGCTCAATAAAAAAAATTACGTATAATTTGAAATGGAGTCTGGAAAATAGGGGCAAAGGACTAAAAGAGAATCAGAATAAAAAGGGGAACGAGGAGAGAGTCTTTTTTCCTGGGGATTTGATTTGTCACTAAGCTTTACATAGTCCATGTACTAAATATCTTGTGAAAGTGGGGGAGAGAAAGCAGACTTTCTCTACATACTTGAATATTCTCCTCCATTGATATATATTTTATCAAACTCGACTGTTTACAAAGACTTTTCCTCTTTTAAAACGACCAGCATGTGAATCAATTTAAAGTCCCATGCAGTTCAGTTACATTACAGTCGCATATTCTACGTCGTCCGTCGTCCTCGTCCTATGAGATGGAAAATGCTCTCCGAATCTAATCCCTAACTGCATAGAATTCAAGAAAGAAATCAAATCCTTTCTTTTCATATAAAGCCAATGATCGATTGATTTGCTGAGCAGAAAAAGTCTTCTTAAAAACTTATTTATATATATAAGTGCCGAATGGCTCCCTCCTTCCCCCTTTAACTTATGTTTGTTATTATTACTAGGATATTATATGATCTAAGGGAAAGAGCGAGAGCGAGAGAGAAAGGAGAAGAGAAAGCAAAGGAATTGGGAGCAGCATTCTGCACACGTGTTCTTCTAACTAAATACATTAAAGCAGTGATTCTCAAGGGAGACTGGGAAAACTAATGGCCCAACCAGTCGTCCGTCCAACTCCAACACTACACACTCCAAAACAGAACAATGTCCACAGTTCTTTTACACATCCCTAATGCGTTGATTATTTGTCCGTCCTTCACCCTCACTTCATCCCAGCTAAATATCTTTCTCCTACACGTACGTTTTATACGCAAAGGAATACGAAGCCGATAACTGCGTTACACAACAAGCAAATATAATTTCCTCCGCCCAACAACTTGACCATACTACTCTATCTTGTTGTTATGTACCCTCAATTAGAAATGAACTCGATAAAACAAAGAGAAACTTAAAAGTCGCGGAGGAGGACGACAAAGTTCATCAATACTCTTCCTACGATAGACAAACAAGGACTCTTCATTTATCTCCTACCTCCTTCCTGCCTCATGCACAATGCCAAATACCTAAAACTCTTTTCTCTACACAATATATTTAGGTGGCAATTCGAGAACATTACTAGAAGACGTGTTTGCACAATTAAATAATAAGGACTTTTTATGACTTCATACCATACTGTTCTCATTCAGTATGACGTGTACGATAAGGGTTCCTATAAATTAATACTTATACAGTATACATCAGTATGGTCAACTACAGGATTTACTTTTGCACTTTCACTCAAAACTAAGTGCTAAAACTTTTAATCATAGATAGGTAGTTTACTCATAGGCTAAGTATCATAGTTTCATAGTGCCCCCAGAGTGACATTTAGTAAAAACATGAATTGTCAAATGACTTTTTGCGACAGAAAGTAAAAGTTTGCACCAAAAAGGTGAAAGGGGCATTATGAAGGAGTTTTGGATTGGTCGTGCATCTTTTATAAAATAAAAACCTTATGAATTAACATTGTTTAGCAAATCCACGTTTTTGAAGAAGGGTGAAGGGATGCGCTGTAGGTAGTTCGGTATAGTATAGTCGAGGCTTAACCCAGCACGCTCAAAATTTGTGATCAGGCTGTCAAAAAAGAAGTGATATTTCTATTATTAGGCCCAATTTTAAATGGATGGAATATGGCCAAATCTCATTTTAGTTGGTTGTCAGTCATCCATACAATTTATAACTGACAGTAGAAAAATGAACGACAAAAGAAAGAGAAATAAGTCAAAGTACGAGGAAAAGAGCAGAAATGAGGAGAGTGATTGAAAATTGGAAACCACAAAGAATTGGAGAAATGTGATTGACCTAAAAGGAATTGTTCGTGCGCAACAGAACAATATAATTGTATACAACATCAGGTATTCCTCTAGTACGTAACTCAGACTAAGAACTTTATGTTTGTTACAAATAAACGGACAATTGTTGAACTATATTATTTCTGCTCGTATTTATGGTAGGTATTTAAGCCGTCTGCTTATGGTTGTTGCAACACAATTTATTAACGGAGTCATTTTTCTAGAAAATTCCCATTACTGTCAGATCGAAACATTAAAACACAATGCTAACAATAGAATTGCTTTTTAGCAGGGTAAGGGCTATTTATGATGTAGTGTAATATTTATCTAATCTAAACTAGGTACTTACTTATTTACTGTGACCATTGGGATATCCCTGTGTCACGTTATTTTATCATTACTATAATATGATTGAGTGTAGCACATGTTAATAGGAACAGTGGTACCTACAAGTTAGTGCTACAATGAAAACGAGTTCAGAAGATAAGTATGTATTTGTTTACCTAATAATACTAATGTCTTAATTATATTTATGATATTATATACTTTACTCTAAATGCGTAGGTAATTAGGAAATGCTAAGAAAATGTTTAACAACAACAGATCAACATTCAGGAGTTTATAATTACATCCACCAAGGCTGCAAAACAGTTTTCCACATACCTACATACTATACATATAATTTAATGACTCAGAAAGAGAAATACTTACCGCTAAGCTATGCTCCTAAATTTTGAGCCTTCAAATAATTCTCAGTAAACGTGTGCCAAAATATATTAGAGAGACTGAGAGACTAGAGCAAAGCTTGTGTACATAACACGAGTAGTAAAACTGTTACAGTTAAATAATACAGTATGGAGGAAAAACTAGTTCACTTGTAGCTTTCTCTTTTTTATACAATTAATTTATATAAAACTTTTTTCAATCATAAAAATCACGAAAGCTTTGTGACGCTAGTGAAAATATTACACTGAAAATAGTGGTGA
>JABASI010000784.1:0-32161 GCA_019776505.1 Tomocerus nigrus
ATTTAGGAGAACTGGTGTCATCTTGCAGTATTTATTTTTCTTGAATAGGATACGAATAGAGTTGTTGTAGGCTATCCTGAACTTATTTAGGAGAGAGTTCGTAAGTGACCAATGTTTTTAAACCAACTAAATGTTTTTAAAATTTTTCATTTTGTTTTCTTAAAAACTTTTCTAATATTTTTTTACTCAAAAAATTAGAAAATTTTTCTCTAATTCTCTACGTAAGTAGGCATTGTTTAGCAAAAACATGATCGATCGAACATTATTGGATTGCCTCGGAATTCTAAGTGATTGTGTATTTGTAAACTACGTATCAAAAGTGTATATTTTTGATAGGTACGTTTTTCTCATCTGTGTAAATATTTAAGTATTTACTGTTTTTCTTTGACTAAGCAGGTTTTGACAAAGTAAAATTTCTCAAATTGTACTTGACTGTTACAGAAAGAAATGCTTGAGAACATGAACCGTACTCGTCGCGTCGTACTGAAAAGTCCAAGCACTGTTGTAGGACATACTTATATATTATATTATATTATCCTCTAGTTTTGTAGTACCTACCTATTTTATGATTTTCGTCTTCTTTAATAAATCACATTATTCTGAATTACTTGCATATACATAAGAAAAAGTGAAGCTCGTTGGCAGTAGTACTAGTATTTACTCGTTCCTGTAATATACACTATACTGACTATACTACAAACTACAAACTACAAGCTACAAGCACATGTAGGTATACTCATAAAAACATACTTATAATATGTTACAGAAAAATAAGATTTTCAAGTACATGTATTTGCTTCATTAAGATTTATAGGATAATATCGGTAGCTACGATAATACGTAGATGCTTCCGTTGATGTATATTATTTCTTTCATGATTGTATTAGTAGCAAGTGTGACGAATGTAAAGGAAAATAAAGGAGAATACAAGATGACACAGATATTATTGTTTTGTTTTAGTGTAACTTATTGCTATTATGGTGTGGTATCGGCCATCGGCAGGTAGGTAATTTGTATGCACACGTGCAATGTAGTAGTTGAATAATGCGGTAATGGTGTACTCTAAATAGAATTGTTTGCTAAATATTTGTATACTTAGTAAATTCTGTTGGAATGATGATGACACTTTAGTGTTATACTAACCAATCATAAGTATATTATGCTATCTTAAGTAAGCAAAGTAATGTAAACATAGTAAATACATAAATGAAGAGCACGTCTCGTATGCATAGTTCCATTCTACATAGAAATTAGCATTTATTTGCAGTGGTAATAGTAGTAGCGATTTTCTTTGGCCTAGTGGCAACTGCTATATACAGATAGCTATGTGTACCTTCGGAAACTATTAAATAGAAGCAATAATGAAATAGAGTAGACAGGACAGTCAGTCTCTGCTTAGTTAAACTGAAGTGAAGAGACTTAGAAATACAAACGCGAATTTGCAGCCTATACATTCAGTAGAGATAGTTGATGTACCTAAAGAACTGTTCTAGTACATTTGCAAATTAAACAGTATATCATGCATATATCTCGTGATATTACGGTAATCAGTGTATAGTTTGTAAATGCAATGGCACTAAGTATAGGCAGCCGCTACATAATAATATTACACTATAGACCATAGTATTTGAGTCTGGTTCGGTTTGTTTGGTTGCGTTGCAGTAATGCTACTGCTTGTCTTTTAGCTACTTACCTACAGAGAACACTCACTACAGATTTATAAATAAACATGCAGCTCGACTTAATTTTGGGCTTTTAATTTTAATTTTAATTCACTCTTTATCACGGACATCTATACATTTCATCCTTCTAATGTTTACACTACTACGCCGACAAAGTACAACTGGGTATCTTCTAACCAGGTATACTTCCATAATATTTCATGTTAAAGATTGCATAATATTATGGATTGTCCAATGCAAATGATTGCCATTGAATCACATTCTGGCTCTGGGTATACCAAAATGTATAATATATGCAAGGTGTTCGTGGTATATGTCTCATTTACGGTGGTGGAATGTTAAAGATTGCATAATATTATGGATTGTCCAATGCAAATGATTGCCATTGAATCACATTCTGCTCTGGGTATACCTAAATGTATAATATATGCAAGGTGTTCGTGGTATATGTCTCATTTACGGTGGTGGGGTATCCTAATAACAATCTTTGAATGGAATATGAATGTTGAACACCCTGTATATTAGTATACCTTATTTTATACGGAATGGAATAGCTTACATTTTCCAGGATACATAATAAATAATCACTATTGATATTAACGCGATAGAATCGGACGCGTTTAGAATATCTAGTACCTGGCGCATGATAATCTCATTTTCTAGCTACCTCACTGAAGACTTTAAGCTAACGGAAGAAGCAAGTTTACTCTTTCATGGTCCGAGAGCCAAATCTTCTCATTATTTATTTTCAGTATATACTTACTAAAAACTATGCTATATAGAATGAATAGTATTTATTTTAGATTGCTAATAGTACGAGTACCTAAACGATGATGGTAAGTACTTAAGTATCTGGGTGAAAAATAAAGATTTCTATGTCTCTGCAGTAGATACAGAGATGATACGGTGTAAATTGCGTTTAACATTGTTTTATTCTTCGGATGTTTCTGTGTCTATGTCTAGCGTGTTGAGAGTTCGTCGTTAGTGTCTGACTAACGGAATAATATCAGTTCCCTTTCTACCTATGTAATATTAGAAGTAAATTGTTCACACTCACTTATGGTAGAGTGGATATTTGGAAGAGGACGTGTGGTTCTGTGATGCACAATGAAATAGTTGTAAGTTGAATTAAGAACTAATACTATAGCATAGTTTTATGAGAGTTGAAAGAAGGCTTGTCTTGTTGAGCATTCTGGTGATTCTGATTTTAGCAAGCCACACTTTTGAATCTCCTTGAATTGAATTGAGTTGAGCTGTTTGCATGTTTGTTGGCTCCTTGTGGCTTGACTTTGACTCACAACAGAACAGAATAGACACTGTGCGAGTGCTAACACCACTCCTCGTCGTCGTCATTCTCCTATATCCTCAAATTATAATATACAATTATATATATAGTAGTAGGTAGCTAAAGTTATAGTATCAGATCAGTTTCATCTTTTTGGCTGAAGGAAACTTGTAAATCTTGGATTGTCTATCCGTCCCATCTTATCTATAGTGGAAAAAGTTGGTGTTTACGCAGATATATTGCTCTAGTATACTAGTGTATCTGTAAAACTGATATAGGTTATAAAAGGATCCTTTTCTAATATCCGAATCTTTTAGTTGCAATTAGCGCTAACTACTGAGTGAGATAAAAACACAGTACAGGGTTATGCTAAACAGTCGGGAATATCAGTTTCTGCTCAGCTATTCTACGTATCTAATTGTGAGGAGGTTAGATGCAGGTGACTGTCTAGAAACATTTCACGCGGCGGGGTTTGGCTTCCCTTGGTATGTCGTGCAATCCTGTGATGTGCTTCGCTATCTCATCTATGATGTTACCGATGAGTAGTTGCCTGGTAAAGAGATGACAGATATGGGGCTCACTGAGATCCATATCCTAAATATATGCCGTTTTCTAGCCCTTTCCTGCCTTATCTTTCTACAATTAGCTTCCTCTGTACGTAAATTGCTAGAATGCGACCTGCAACTGCTAAATCCTACTCCCAATCCACATGAGGACAAGGGCCAACTTTAATTCCAACTTAGTATCTATTAACTATATCTGATTCATTATAAACCATATACTATTGCTACTTGTATCATTCTAGAAGGCACGAGACAGAAAAGCTGAAATTATAAATCTACTACATATATCTTTGTACCTTTATTACTCGATGTAGCTTTTTTAGTACAGTTGTGATATACCTTTAAAATACTTATTGGCTAAATATAAAAGATTGTGCATAGGATAGGAAGATGTTTTAAAAACATATGTGGACTAGTATAAGTACAGTTTTTCCTAATGGATAAAATTTAGCAGCATGAATCAGCATATGTTACAGTTGAGAATGTTTCAGACTTTTTCAATGCTGTACTTAGGTATAGTTATATACATAGCACCGAATGTCATCATATGCAATGCCAACGAATGACTGTTATAGATACTAGAGAATTTATTGCCAAAATACTATGAAATGCAATTTGGTGCAATGTCTTGGAAAAGTCAGATTGAATTTTATATAGTTCTGGCTCTCTGTATCTATAAAAGTATACTACAGGGGGGAAATGAGAGGCATAGACAATTTACTCAGCATTTGCTCTAATATTATTATATCTAGGTACTCTTATGAAATCATGCACTTTTCAACTGCTTATGTGAACTTGGTCTTTTTAGATTATATCGATGACAGAAATAACTGAAATGATATACTTTAGCTAGTGCAAAAAGGAAAAACTCCCATGTGGGTATATTAAGTTTTCCGCGTGATCTTGACTTACTCGAACATAAGCAAATGTTGATATTGAATTCTTCCTGTGTACCGTGTAGAAACCTACGCATAGCTATTAGCCAACGAGAGATCTCTACATCACAACGGAAGTAGAAAAATAAACTATATACGTCTTTTTGGTTTTTATAGGTAAAATTGATAACATTCAGCAACAGTTATTGGATCTTACTCACAACACAGCCATAAGATTTGGTACTCATCAGTGATATGTCCCAGAACAATTTATAAATTACTGAAACAACTATATTCTAATTATTTGTAAACCTCATGTTAGTTTTTCAGGCGATTTACACCAGAAATGGTTGATTGCGATCCAAACTTTAACAGATCTATTAACGAGTAATTATAATTATATTTTGATTACACAATTTACTGGCAAGCCGTTAAATGGGAAATACAAATAGAAACATTCAAAATTAATACCTTGTCAAGAATTACAGCTTCCCCGGGTCGAACATAACATTGAATTTGGCATTAGATGACATCACATTTTGCACTGAACTTAAATTACTGTTCCATGATGGTCGAAAAGATGTATTTCTGTGTATGCTATTTCTATAGGGTTAGCTTTGAGATTTTAGCATTTGATTTTATGTCGTAAAATGTATTAATTAAACAATTGCAATGATTGATGATATGGGAGTAGCGGCAGGTATTTGTTGAAAGTTAATGATCTAGAAAGTTAACGCTTCACAGAATTGTTTGTTTTCATTTAGTTGTAAACAGAAAAGCATGTCTAAGTAGCCAAGTTCGTATTTCCTGAGAATAGTAAGAAATAATTATAGAGTTTTATTTAAGAAGTTTTAGCACATTAATTTTGCATATATAATTTGCTCATTGCATATGGACATGAGAGTTATAAGAACCTTAAGTGTCTACTATAAGGTATGCAACAATTGTTTTAATTGAAGTTATATATGTATCTTGAATTTAATCGAGAGACATACAGAAGTGCTGCGAGAACAATTGAAGCTGAAAAGCTCAACTCATTAAAATGTTGAAAGAGTCTGGATATCATAGAAAATGTGCGAGAGAGGAAAAAGGAGAGAGAGAGAGCATTTATAGAGAACGTTTGTATATTTGAGTAAATGAGGAAAATCAAGTTGTCGTCTACACTTTCACAGTCCAGTTGGTTAACTTAAGTCACGGCACGACACTAAGAGTACCTTATACATACATGTACCTACCTATGTATGTAATGTGTACCTAGTGCAACCTTCTTTGATGTTTGTAATTTTCCTTTTGGTATATAAATATCCTATAATTACTTTCCCTATCAAAACAGGATAATATATCTCTATAATTTCCTCCGTGTATTTGTACAGTACGTTAAATGTAGTTTATCTTGATATGATAATTATGATAATAATCAACAGGGATATTGTGATTTGAGTAGTTGGTTGCTTTTAAGATAGTCCTTCGTCAATAATCGTTTGGTGTGCAAAGTTCTGTTACATTTTTTTCACGTCACCTCTTTAGTGCAATGTATCACTTAGAAGAATAAAGCTACTAGGTTTTTTTTCTGTTAATTATAATAACGTTTCTCAAAAATGTTATTTTTTTCTCTTGGTTGGCTGCTTTCCTTTGACGTGACTTACTATTATGATTATAGTAATGACCAAGTGATTTACTCACTGTGTCAGTTACTGTATGCAAAATGTCAGTTGGATTTTGTCACAGTGGTTTAATAATTCTATTCAGTGAGTTTATATTGTGAGCGCATATAGAAATGCGTCAACTCTTCTCAAATCTACACTTTTTAATTCTTATTTACAAGTGTGTTACCAGTTATGAAATTTAGAAAGTGAGTTTTCGTGTCAATAGTGTTTACATAAATAGTTAGTTAAACCACGCACTGTAAATAACAATTTACACACTTGTGTGTACTATGATGTGGTTTGAAACAGTAATTAAAACAATTTAATACATAAGTAATCAGATCAGCTCACCAAATCATTGTTATTATATTTGCATATTTCTGTCGAGGAAATCACTTGAGTTTTCTACACACATGAAACTATAGTGTGAAAAGGATTCTAATTAGAATTCATTGAGGAAGTGTTTTCTTGCATGAAAATGCAAATTTTCACTAATTGCAACAAAGGCGTTGTGGATTATGAATAAGTTTGGCAAAGGGGATTTTGATTTTCTACGCTTTTGTCTATGTAAATCAGGTACACCTACACTTTTTGTGGTTGGTAATAAATTGACGAGGAACTACCTAGGTAAAATATTTTGTAGTTCGAAAAGAAAATGCAACACTATTATAAACGGTGGCCGGTCGAAAATCCTATTACACATTGGTAATCGGTAATTTGAAAAAGGAGCACACTATTAGATTTGAGAGAGAGTAGGAATAATAAGATAATAATAATGTGTGCACTTTGGCAAGTTTTCTACTACGTAGGTACGCATATTAATGTTCTGTGAGTATTTGCTAATGCTACAATGCTTTCAGTTTTAGGATGAGCAAGAATCGTAGAGATAAGTAAGTAGTGATAGTGTATGTATATGTATGGTGAGTTGAGTAATTTTAAAAATAGGATCACACACACGATGGAATTGTCCTCAGCCCAACCGAAGTCAAGTCTGAACTGAAGTGCATCGGGAGAAAAACACGGGTAAAATAGGGTAACGTAGAACGAAGCCAAAAGGAAGGAAAGAAGACTTTGTAGCCGCCGTAGCTGTGGCTTGGCTTGGATTGCTATGGCTTGGTTTCCTTTAGCTCCGAACCTTAACTTTTCTCATAGTAAAATAGCTGGCTGTGTCTGCCATGCTTTTCTCTCCGTATAATATCTGCACAGAGAGAGAGCTAGGATAATATCTAATAACACCGAGTAGGCATTATGAGAGAGTGAAGCTTCTCTCCTGCTATTACCCGCTTTTCAACCGAAACATTCAATTCAATGTAAGATCTACTCTAGTATAGACAAAGATATCTTTAACTGTTATTTCTACAAGAGTATATTACAGTTTTGTTTTGACTCGACTCTAACTCAAATATCGGTGCATTACATTACAACCTATATTCATACATAAATTTTCTAATAAGACAACTAAATAGACGTATAAATATATATCTTTCATAGATCTATAAATATATAGTGCCTATAATATTATAGTAATGTAGTTTCTCGTACATAAGTTGGTTTTATGTAGCAAGAGAGATCAGATCACTTAAAAGATGTACCTACATTGTAGTAGTTCTCCGTGTGCACATTAGTAAATATCATGGGAATCCTGTTCAGCTCCCTTTAGTCAGTTGAAATAGAAACAGCTTCCTTTTCTACTTACACGCACAACATTCAGAAGCAATGGAAATACAATTAGATTAATAGAATAATCTACACTATGTACTTACTTTCTCACTACAATAAGAAAAAATGTGAACATTAGAGCTACCTACGTACACATACGTAAAGATTTCTTTACTTTCATGATCTTCCTAACTCCGAGTTGAGAATTGCTCTACAGAATAACACAGAACACAGACAGAGTCGAGAGAGAGAGACTCACTTACTCACCTCGCCTCGGTTTCAACTTCCACTCTCGCCCTGTCTGTCTCAAGACTTGTAATGTCTACTAATACAATAAGATACATAGATATTCCTCACCCGGTACCTTTCCTTCATATTCGCCAACTTTCGGTTGACTACCGATTCTTCTGGCTCAAGTTCTTCTACAAACATAGCACTCCTATCTTATGCATTAGCCAAGTTACCCGGGTTAGCTCAACACAACTCCCTAGTCCCATCTAGACGAATGCTTCAAACGCAAACCTCTCCATCTCTTTGTCCTAAACACCTCATCACAATTCAACTACTACATGGACATAATGGACAGTTTATCTTAAAACTACAAAATATAATCACCTATTATACCCTACAGAAACTGAGTACCACCATTTTAAGAAAAACTGCGAGTTTTAGAATGATGAGACGAGTACTTTATTATAAACTGAGACTATTTGATTTGTTTTTAGGTAATTTATATTTCAAAATTGTTCTTTTTTTATTGGACAGTTATGCATCATAATATTTATTCATTATATATTCATTTTTCTTAATTAATGCAAACAATTTTCCCTTTTTACCTGTCTACCCCGAGCTGGTTTTACCTACTTTTATCTCATGTTTTGCCCAAGGTATCTGCCATTCTTATCGGTAAATATTAATTTGAAGGCCAATTTTCTTAACATTCGGTTCCAAATTAATAATAATAATTACATAACAATGTGTGGGTCTATATAATAATATCCTAAATTGCTAGGACTGATGTTTTAGTATTTTACTGAGCTGATTTAGAAAAGTAAGGATGAATTGAGTAAGGAAAGGTTTGATGAATAAATGAAGTGATGTAAAAAGGAAGTTTGATACATCAGTGTACCTTACATATATACTTAGCTACCTGCTACTTGCATAGCCATAGTCACTCCTTGGAAATGTAGTTTAATGTACCCAATGTAGGTATCTACAAGAAGAATTTGAGTCGCAATATAATTAGACCGGAAAACATTCAATACTGACGAGAGAACATCCGTATTTGAGAAATGAGAGAAATATGAGTGGAGAAACAAAGTTTCCCAAACTTCCTTTCACCGCTGTTCTCGTTTCGCTAAAAAGCAGATCTCCTTAATAAGGATATTATGGTGGGAAGTGCTGAGTCAAGTATAAGATGTATAATATTACATACAAATATATTACGTTACAAACAAGCTTATATTTTTGCATTTGCAAAACTTGGACGAAAAAGGTATATGTACATTATTGCTTTCAGTATGTCTAGAAGGAGAATGTTAGGAGAGTCCTGGAAAAGCTATACGTGATTTTATTTGTTCTGAGAAACAAAGAATAAGCCAGTTTTTTTGTGTTCACTTCCAATGTTACAAGATAAGTATACGACAATTTGTTCACGCAAAATAACTGCGTAGGTAGGAAGGGAATTGGATATGTGGTACTTACTTTAACCAGAATAAAGTTAAGATAAATTGTTCAGGTAGAGAGACGGAGCTCTTGGTATTTATTCAGAGTATTCCAGGAAAGAAGGAACAAAACAACTTTTCAAATGATATTGCAATTTCCTCTTTGGTAAGAAGTAAAGGGACTCTCCTAAGTAGGATGTTCATCCTTCAGTACATATTTATGTCCCTGTAAGCGAGGACGAAGTAATCGAGTCAATAGAGACAACTTCAGTTACCCGCGACGACAGTTTGTCGCTTATAGCTCAACTCAAGTCTTTCCAACTTGTCTTCGGTTAATTTGATTGATTGGCAAATGTCTGGTTGCTGAGTGTCGTTGCGGGAATGCTTCTACTCTTCATGCTGATGACGTCTTTTCCCTTTGTGGCTTCTTTCTCCTATTTTTGTGGTTCGCTTAGCTAAACTACTTTCTGGATTAGTCTGTAGTTCTTTCTGTTTCTGTTAGTGTTTTCTCCGTGTAAACTTACCTTTTGGTTAGCCACCCACCAAATGTACTTTTGTTCCAAGTACCTGCAGTATGCGCTTCGAATTTGTCTCCTGCATTTTAAATAAAGTGATTGCTATTTTTAAAGGCTAGTGCCACAGAGTGCGTCTGGTTAACATTTAGGCAAGGAACCTAGACTACCTATGCTCTATGTCGTTTGCATTTCAGAATTTTGTGAAATCCTTAGCAACTTAAACCATACAGTCATGGGCAACTTCATAAATCACGTGTGCACACTTTAATTTAAAAATCGTTGCGGTAAACGAACATTACTGTCTGTAATTGGATTTTCTGATTTTATTCCTAAAATTTGGCACAAAATGGAGAATAGTAACTTAAAAATCACCAGCTCTCAGCTACTAAAGTTAAAAACTGGGAAAAAACGGCCGACGAACATCGATACGAGCAAGATAGCTTTGCAAAAAATCAAAAGAAATTCCGGGCAACCTTATATTTCACAGCTAGGATATCCTGTGCCAGGAAAACTGCCTCCCAGTCAGGTAAAATGTCACTAACTATTAGACTAAGCTAATTTGCAAGCTTCATCTTTCAAACTAAAGTTAATGAAACAAATTATAATGATTCCAGTATTCTTTCATATTATAACTATCGTTCGCATGGTTTTAAAGGTCAGACCTTGCGGAGTATATTGTCGCAAAGAGGGATGCTTGATGGGTATGGATACAAAGTTACGAATTTTTCGGGATTATTACAATATCACCGATTATGAACAGCAGTCTACATTCTTGTTGGCTCATATTTCGAGAATCGAGCAGAGGTTAACCGAAGATGAAGATGATGTCACGAAGACCAGATACAGGTATTAGCAAACCATGAGAAGCCTACTCGTTATTATTATAGTTGAAACTAAAATATTTTTATTCCATCGTTGCAAACAGATATTATCTTCCAGCAAATGGCGAGAAGAAAGAAGTATGCCGCACGTTTTTCATGGAAGTTCTTAAAATCAAAGAGAGAAGAATTCGTGTGATACAAGATAAGCTTCTGAGTGGGGAAACATTTGGCAAAGATCATCGTGGCAAGCACAATAATCGACCAAATAGACTGGACAATTTTGCATTAGGAGTGATTGAAAATAGTATTGAAAGATTTAGGACCAGAGCATCCATCTCGCATTATAAACGAAACAATGGAGATCCTTTACAGCTTTATTTGCCGGCGGGCCTTACTTTGGGGAAAATGTTTCAATCGTTTGTAGAAGAAAACCCGAACTTCGTAAAAGCACCGTTTCTTAAAAGGGCTTACGAGACTCAATTCAAAAAAAGTGGATTAAAAATCGCAAAACTCCGTTCTGACACGTGTAGTACGTGTGAAAGACTACACATCGCGGAAATATCAACCAATGTGCCTGAAGAAATTCTCAGAATCAGAAACGAAGCGGAAATACATCACGAGGATGCCGACTCCGCATATCGAACTATGAATGAGGACATTCGACTCGCAAAAGAGAATATCGAGGAAATAAAAGTTTTGTGCGTGGACATGCAGCAAGTAATTCAAAAATTAACATTTTTTAAGAAAGGTCTTCTTTATAATATCATGCTTAAGATAAATGACTTATTATTTTTTGGTTTTTCAGGTGCTGTTTTGTCCTACACTTGAACACAAGGAGATCTACTATCAAAGACAATATTCCTGTTATAACTACTGTGTGTATGACGCTGGACAAGATAGTGCTACAATGTGTTTCTGGGGTGAGGCGGATGCCACTAGAGGGTCGGAGGAATTACTTTCCTGTCTATGGAGATATGTCCAGGAAAACTTCCGTCCACTTGCCGAAAATCAACGTAGAACTCTAATTTTATGGAGTGACCGCTGCTACGGTCAGAATAATAACTTCCTTACTCTAGTTTTTGGTAAGCTGTTGATCGCAAGAAGATATTTTACGACCGTCGAGCAGAAATTCTTGCGCAGTGGACACAGTTTCTTAGCGTGCGATCGTTTGTTTGCACTTATTGAGAAGCAAAAACGCATATGTAAAGCGTTCGTCCCCACAGAATGGATTCAGATTTTCCAGAACTCTAGGCCATCACGTCCATTTAATGTTCAAGTTATGGAATTGTACCATTTCCTTGCTTTCGACGATCTGTTAGAGTATGTCCCTCGGCCAAATACTCTAAAAGTTTCAGAAGCTTTATGGGTACGAATGACTATCGAGGAAGAAGCAGTTATCCTGACGAAAAGATCCCACAACAATGACGAAGAATTTCGGCAGCACGTTATAAGGGAACCATTTTCGGAGAGAATCCGCATAGACCAACGCGCAGAGTGGTCTTCACGATGGATTAACGAGGATTTTGCGTTGCGTCAACGACATGAAGAACCTCTTCCCATCGACAGGCAGAAATATGCAGATTTACAAAGAATGGTAGATTTTATTCGCCCAGAATATCGTGAATTCTATCAAAATCTCCGCCACCTTTAATCACAACATTTTGTGTAAAGACTTAATATTAGTTATGCAACATTAGCATGCATGAGTTCAGTTTCAGTGAAAAAATCGATTGTGATAGTTGTAGTCATTCATAACTTGTCTCTCTCAGAGGTTAGAAGCGATAGTTTTAAAATATTACGCGTTTAAATGTTTGTGAAAATGAAAGATAATAAAGTTATTTCTGCTTGGTTAATCTTGTATGACCCTTAAGTTACAATAACAATTTACAACATAAGTTTGTGCGAACAAAAATTGGATCTACGTTATATATGAATCTACCCTTGACGTTTTGATTTTGTTGATTTCCATTTTCCAAAACGCAAAAGTCCTTTATGCCCGGAAATTCTCAGATACAAAATCGTTAAATATCACCACCACGATTTCATTTTCATTTAATTGTGCCATTTACATTATTTTCTTTGCAAATTAATTAACATATCATATAACTCGGAGTAGATATGTCTGATGTCGTTCCATTTGCTTGTAGTTGTGAGAATTTTGAGACTCCCGGAGTGCTCCTGAATAAGCTACGATTTTATACTGAAACAGTGTAAGATGTCGGAGATGCAAAGTGTGATTTTAAATTAATCTGTATGAATTCTGTATACGGATTAATGATCAATGATTAGCATATGCTGGACATTTTTCACGTAATAGGTACCGTTTATGCTTCGAAGTTACGTTACACAAAAAAAACGAATGCGGTGAAAAATGTTGAAGAATAATAATTGTATGATAATACATCTTCATTGGTATGTACATTTTGTTTAGATGATTGAGCTTACCTGTTTTAAAATGAAAAAGTGCCAACCTAAGTATGGAATGATTTTTTCAATTTTTGTTCAAAAAAATAATAAAACAGTAGCACATTGGCAATTAATATTATTATGGCATTCCTGTAACGTAATGATTTGGATGAATGAACAAGGAGAATGAATATCACCTTGAAATAAGTATTCTAGATGTCGAAATCAATTCTTTAGATTACGTGCTGTTAATTTATTATACGTACAATAATATTACTGGTTAGAAAGAGTTACTTGCGGAGCGGAGCAGGATCTTACATTTACTTCCTCTGCTTCGGATTACTTACGTTCTTACGTATCTAATAATATTATGTGAGAAAATTTTTCATGTGAACTTATGAAGGTTAACTTGTGCACGATTACCGCAATATTGTTATGAGAATGTGAACAAATACCTAGTACTACAATTCAATGATAGTTCATTGTTTATCCTGAGTTTCCCGAACAGTTGATATTGGTAAGATAGAATAATTATATAGTCCATACTCGGTACTAGGAATGCGTGTACTAAGTAGCAGTACAGTAAGTAGTCATTGTACATTCGCAAACATCAAAAATGGCATGAATCATATAGAGCTGATTCTCAGGTCTCATTATTAGTCTAGTACGATCAAAATCTTACGTTTTGGGGAAAAAAGTATACAATTGAATTCACAATACCTACCTAATATAAATAAATAATATAATTTATTTTCCGTATATAGCTACATAGTAATATTGGTAAATATTAAGTTACCTATTGCTGCATTTGCACTTCAACTCCGACTCATGTGAGTCGATCGTAGTTTATGATAACGACTCCAGTATATAGTAGAAGTAGTATACCTATATTCATTTGCATATTCGAATTTACTTGTGCATATACAATCATATTCATATTCGTATTATGTATACTTGCAATTATGTGCATATCTTATGCCTAACATGCGTAATGTTGCAAAAACCTAATTGTGTTTCCGGTTTTGAATAAAAAGTGGTTTGTAATAGTTATGCTCGTAAAATTGGTTTACTGACTACATTATTTATAAGTTCCATGAGTCCTTTGACCATAATATTATATGCAGTCGCTTTAAAATAAAAGTATTCTTTATTGATGTGGTTATTTCTGCAGAGGTACATCAGGTACATGCATACAAGACATCCTTCTTTTTATAGTAACCAACTCATCAAATCTTATCGTAATTCCTCCGTAATGAAACATTAACCACTACTTAAAGTCATTTACTAGTTGTTCCTCTATCGAACACTGTAATCGCAGGTAGGCAACATAGATATACAAGAATATTCTCTAGCTTTCGTAAATAATCAACTGCCATGTATTTGAGCTATTTTCACTAAAGCACTTAAAGTGTACATATCATTGAAGTAATAAAGTAAGCACTTTTGATTAACTATGGGAATTCTTGAGAAATTGTCAAGTATATTCTGAAGTCCATTAATTATCCTGACAGTGGACGAATTAATAACGCTAATTAAAATGACCTCACTGCAGCTATCTTCGATTTTCCAGAATATCTTTACGATGCGCGGTGAATAATTTTAATGGACTAATTACCTATTTTAATCTGTTTTAATTGTAAAATTCAGAAGAATTCTTTGTTACCTACTCACTCCGTCACTGCTATATTTATTATGTCTGCTAAACATTTGTGTCGTAATTCATAATTGATTAAAAAAAACTTTTCAAGAACTTTTCCTAGTCTTATTAATGTAGCGAAGTTACAAATAACAATTTTTTGAAAGCAAATAAAATTACAAAACCTCATGGGTGTATGTTACTTTTAGCTGCATGTTGATAAAAGGCTCAGAATTCCAAAGATAAAGCTTTTAAACTGAAGTGCATTATCAAATTTTTATATTTTACCTCTGCAAAAATGCTGAAAGTATTTTGAGTGAAGAAGAGCAGTGAGTAGAAGACTAAGTGAAAAGAGTTGACAACTGCTGGAGGTAGTAAACGTTTTATAGTACAAGGAATGATAAATCCCACATATCTCATTTAAAATGGAGATGTGATAAGATAAATAACACGAGGCAAAATATGATTCATAAAATGTAGAGACTGCGTTTTTATTCATACATTGATTGTCTTGCTGGATGCATATAAATAGTAAACATTGCCTATGTGTATTGTAAATGAAGTGAAACTGCGTAGCCATTTGTGTTTCTCTGTACATTGCTCCTACCTTTCTTAGGAGAATAAGACACATCGTAAAAATAAAAAGATGAGAATGATGAGATGTTATTCCCAGGGAATCGTTTACAACACGACCATTTTGAAGAAGAGACGCAGAGAAACCGTAAAAAATGAATGCTGAGAGAAATATCGTTTATCATATGCAAAACATTCCTCAAACAAGCCAAAACGCAGTCATGAACTCAATTCAGCTCTATTACACTCAGAAAGGTAAATATATTGGCGAAAAAAGCTTAAAAGAATTATATCTTTGCAGTCTGTTTCATTCTATAAATGTCACTATTACTACTGTGTGGCTCTCGTAGCTAATGCACTTGAATTTCCCTATTACTTCTATTATCTTCCTTCTCGCCAGCTTCTTCCTACTTATTTTCATTTATATTTTTCATTCGCTCCGTTTCCACCCTTCAAGTCTCTCATTTGACGGTTAGCCTACAAAATATGAAATGCTATCTAGCAGACCATTTTTCAAAACACAAACCATGCATCTCTTATTCATTAGGCAATTTTATCACAGCCATTTTATCTACAAGTAGTATAATCTAAAAAAATACAGTTTTGCATTGAAATACGGGGGCTGCTTTCGAGAGATTTATAGATAGTAAGGATTTGAATGCACGGACGCCGACGGGGACGGCCACCGAATGTGCAAGCTGTCTCACAGCAGCATTTTCCTTTTTTCGAACATGATTCTGAAGTTACCTTTTTGAGTTTTGGGGTTTTTTCGGTAATTTGGACTTTTGGGTTGCAGTTATGGCGTGGAAAGATGTCAGTTAGACACATTATATGTATTGGTTCAAAAACTTATGAATTTGCAACAATATTTAGCAAGTTAAGTTGCATTGCACTTAATTTTTATATACTAGTATTTTGAGATCGATTGTGTCATTTCAATTTTTATTTCATTACATAATGCAAGACTTAAAGGTTTTAAATTTTAAAAGAATCACTGAAATTATTGCGTACCCATAGTTAAACAGATATAGTATTTCAGTTTGATTTGGTGTTCAGAATTATTATAAAATGACGAATTGTATGTCGGTTTGGGACTTCTTGGATTGCTCACCGGGTTTGGGAGTTGGAACTTGGAAGTGGGAGTACCAATTGGAGGGTACAAGGTACGTAGACTTTATTGTCAATCTCGTCTCATCATCAAGACAAAACAGTAGCGCAGTGAAGTGTTAAGCTCTACTTATTTTGCAGGCCTTCTTTATTCACCTAAATGGAATATTCACGCAAAATTAGAAAGAGAAAAATGTGCGTTGAACTGCATGACCTTTTGAAAAGTGCAATGGTATTAGTCGTCCCAGTTTGTATCAATAATGCATTTCTACGTGCAGAGTTATTGCACAACAGGATATTCAATTCAGCTTACATATGAATGAACCTTTATGCTTTACACCTTGTGTGCTCGCATAATGTGTAAACGATAAATTAGATGTCTATTTGCAGATGAGGAGGTCACGTATACGTTATTAACATTCATTTCAGTGAACTGTGTTACTATTCACACGAAAGATGTCTGTTTTCCTTTGCGGCCGTGTCATGTCAAATAATGTCAGAGAATCCACACGCTTGCCTTCTTAAGAGTATTAAATAAGTCATAGATAACATGCACAACGATTACAAAGTGGGATAAAAGTGTAGTACAACGTCTAAGAATAAAAACCGTAGGATATCATTTCGTCGAAACAACCTGTAAGAATTCCTATCAATGGATTAGATCTAAATCGAAGTAAGAAAACCAACATGCATAAATCATCATACTCAACAACAGTCTCCTTCTTCTGCAAGTGTACGTATCAAATCGTAGATCATTGCTTGACTTGTCACTCTGGCACGGCCTAGTCTAATAAAGTTTAGTCGATTTAACTCACATAAGATGTAGATAAAGTGGAACTGCAATTAATGCAATTGAAAATTATACTACAGAATGCAAAAAGCCAAGTATTACAAGAAGTAGTGTAGGAGTAAAATTGCAATCCACAGACCATGGCCATGAACTGCCATTTATTTGCTTACTGAAATGAAACAAAGTGCACAGTATACACACACATAACTGTAATTGTTGCTCTAAGGGAAACTAAAGGGGATTTTAAAGGCATAATAAATAATTGGGCGTGTTTGTCACTTACGTCAAACTATTAACTAGGCAAATTGTACTAAGCACCTGTTCACCAAAATACTATGCATGAACAATTTGTTTTCGTTTTTAAGGGATTTGTCTTGTTATATTACACCTTTAGCCATTATCTGACTGAAATATATAAATTATATAAATTGATGAAGGCTTTTTCTTGAAAAGATATGCTTACACAAAATAAATACCTCTTACTATAGTAAGCGTGTATATTTACATTGTTTTGAAGTTATAGTGTTTTGCGATCGTAATCAGGGAACAGACCGTTGACTCCACGCCCACACTAACAATCCCACACTGTTATTAAAGTTATTAATTAATATATCATTTTTAAACTCCACATTCTCATTACATCCCTCATACAACTGTACGAAGGTGTTAAACATACTGAGAACTAGCAAATATTTGTTTTTGAGGTTCGTAGTCTAAGAATTTTTCTAAACATAATATAAGTACACGTATTTTAATTATAATTAAAAAAATTTAAATTAAAGACATAGACTAAAAGTTACTCTACGCATTCATTATGTACAGAATACTCGTGTAATATTTTTTTACACGCAGAATAAGTGGATAGACATTATGTATTGGTATACGAAAATATGAATGAACGTATAATATTATGCTGTGGTGCTTGGTGGTCATGATGAGCAAGCAAGTGCGAAATTTTAGTTTTGGAAGTGGGTGTTGTCCACCTATGCAGATAAAATGGAAAGTTGACACTTTATCTTCCTGATTCCTAAACCTTGTATTCTGAGAGTATAAGTCCATTTGACTGCGTTCTCTTGTTATTTCCAGTTCAGTCGTTTGGACACTGGCCAGCCAGCCATGCCCGTCCTGCGAGGATTTCTCACTTAAATGTGTCTCACGCATTGACAACAATTCACGGTATATGTAATATTTTAGCAGCATTAGTAGGCTAAAGGTGCCAATTTTATTTGGATGTGTGACTTATATAAATGCAGTCGTATAATAATACTTAACTACAGCTCCCTACCTATTCTTATAAGTGCTGCGGATTTTATTACTCTCCTTTTATAATCTTACAACAATAAGGTAGTAAATACAAGGAAAAAAATCATTGGCCGAAATACATTTGACTGAGCATTTTTCCACAGTTCCGGGATTCTTATCACCTGATGACATGAAACATGACATTTTCTTTCAATGATTCAGTCCAAATCATTTTCAACGGAATTTAGCCTCTTTTTTCGGTTCCCTTCCTATCTGATAATTATCAACATTATTTCAGAGCAAAACAATTTCATTCTTCATGATAAAATTAAACATGGACTAAGTCATAAATCTGTCATCTCAGATTAAATTTTAGAAGCAATGTATAAACAAATGAAAATGGGTGTCTTGAAGAGATTTAAAAGTTATAATAATTGTAATAATATCAAAATATAAGCCACAAGCAGATCTGAATATTTAATTGGTGGAGAATAAGTTTGAATAAATGTCTTGTGTAAGGTCCTTTTCATTCATGAATAAGAATAGTCACAAAAGCTGCATGCAGTAGTGGATTTAAAGATGTAAACGTTTGTTTAAAGAAGCGTATCCGACAGAAGAGGATGTTGTGTACAGAACAGACATCCGTTTTTAACTATTCATTTCATTTTTTTATGCTTATACGCATCTGTAGAATTAACTGGTCATAAATCATAGCAGCGTCTCTAAATGTACACTTACATTGCGCTGTACATGGAGATCAATAGCCATGGAATGGTAAATAATTAACCCAACCCACACAAGTCAAATCTCTAGAGTCAAAAATGAATTAATTTCACTTTCTTAAGTCTAACTTACTTGTAGTTAATGTAGTTTGTTTTGGACATTGAATTAGTTAAGCTGAAGGATTGTATGAGCTCAGACAGAATACGTAAATGCTACAAAATCTTATATGGCAGAATTCATATGTAATGCTATATCATATAGCTAGATAATAATAATACTGCGAGGACTATAATACTGAGAGGAGAAGACCTTAACTTGTATGAGAATTGATATGAGTGTGATATGGAGATTGAAAGGAAAAGCTGTTTGTGTTTGCAGACAAACAGAACAGGTTAATACGTTGCACAGAAACATACAGAGAATTCTTTTCACACATTAAAATGTGTGCACTGTTAGTGCTACTGAATAATATAATATCATTACGGATACGTGGATACTAGTGCAAGTAGTGTGGTAAATAATGCTATTGTTTTATTTCTATTTATGGTCAGGGAAGGGGTGTAGCACTTGTACATGTTGATATTCTGTATTGCATTATTGTATTGTTACTACAAGGCGGATTCTTCTCGAGTTAAGATCTTCGTCAGCCGTAAGGCAAAGAGTCATAAGGCATGACCCACAGACAAGGCAAGATACAATAAATGTGCCCAACTTTGTTGTAGTTACGTTGAGATTTTATCCTGCAATCTCCGTTTGGCTATTCTTGAGCAGAAATTTCATTAAAGTTATATTATAGCATAGAGCAGGTATGTCTAAGAATCTTACGTATCTCTCTGAACTACAGCTAAGAAATTTGAGTCGCTTCTAGTTTTAGGCATACCTATTCACAATAGAGATACGATGAATTAGTTGAATTTATTTACGGATGTACATATATGTAGACTTACTATGAAGGGAAATGAATGCATTCCTTGTTCGTGCAAAACTCAACGAGAGTGAGAGAGAACAAAGCGAGGCGAACTGTCGGGAAATTCTTCGTTACAGAGAATCCACTGTCTCATTTGCATTGAGAGTTTCAGAGAATGTGAGTGTAGCTCGGAATGTGCAATTACATTTACAACGGCTTTCGTTACAGATATTTGTTGTTTGACAGACAGCACAGTTAATTTTTGACTTTTGTGGAAATTTGGATCAGATTCTGAAAAACAAGAAATAAATGAAAATTTTATTACAAGATAATTCAGTTGAAGTTGGATGTGTTTGAAGAGAAAATGAAAGGGAACAAAGAGAATAAAGTGAAAAATTGGAGCAAAAAGCTAAACTTCAACTATGGTGAAATAAGTAGTTAAGTTTAAGTGTGCAAAAATATTTGCTGTTGTGCCAAATGTTTAATAGTTTTGCAATTATTTTTTTACTGAAATAGGAGTGTCTGGTTTGAAGGACGTTTACTGTGGTGTGTGAGATAATTTTCTGCACTCTGTGGAAAAGTAACGGTTTTCATGTAAAACAAACTCTAATGACAGTGTAACGGGACTGCAAACACGAACTGAAGAAAATGAGAGGAAAAAATCTAGAAATCTTCCTGGATCTATCCAGACGTAAACAGAAGAAGACATTAGTGATATTTTTTATACTGTTAAATTTTTTTAGTCTAAATAATGCAGACCCGGATCCTAGTCCGAAACCAGACCCGGACCCAAGTCCAGATCCAATGCCAGATCCGAATCCTAAACCGGATCCAGATCCAGCTCCGCTCCCTGCACCAATAATGACATTTCCTGAAGATGGGGTGTACTCTTTGTTCCCAAATGAAGATTTGAAAACGGGTAAAAGTCTAGTTCGTTTTGATGACGATCGAAGTTACGGGGGCCACGATTACGATCGTCTCCGATCCGGATACGGCGGAAACGGCGGGAATTACGGACACGGTGGTGGTCGAGACAGAGATCGTTTTAATGATCGTGCACCACCAAGGAATTTCTTCGATAACATGCGCAATAGACACTCTCGCGTATTTTTTGACGAAGAGCGACATCGATTTATGCACAATCGCCCCCCGCCCCCACTTGATAGTGATAATAATAGATACTTACCAATAGGAAGCTACTCTCCGAACTACCCGAATAACAATCGACCAAGCTTCCCAGGACCGAGCCGTCCAAATCTTATCAACCGTCCAATCAGTCCTCTTCATCACCACTTTCAACCGAAACCACTGTATCCACCAGTGCGCTCTCAATCAAAACTTCCCGCGCGAGCAGTTGTTGATGAAAATGAAATCCCAACCAGAATCCACATTTTCAATCCTGAATCTCATAGTTTTAGCAGTGGTGGTGGTGGAAGCTACGGCTATGGAACATCTAGGAATTCTGGGAATCGTAATAGTAATTTTATTGAAACAGGCCCTCCGGGTCCTGACCTTTTTTTAAATCATGAGGAATACCTCGAGTATCAAAGAAAAATTGCTTTGGCCCGTTTAGATGATGAAAAGAACGGTGGACGAATTGGAGGAGGTGGTGGTGGTAGCAAGGAGCACACTGACGGCAAAAAAGTTCTCTACGAAGCCAAACAACCTTATGAGATTGATGGGCTTGTGCCTCCCAATTCCAGCGGAGAGAAGAAAGAAGAGAGCTCTGCGGATAAGGCTAAAAAAACTAAAATCTTGTCTGTTGAAGTTTTATCGGGAGAGGTTGACAGTGCCAATGCGAACGCTAATGGGCCAGGGCCTTCGGGTAAATTGAGTGAAGGGGAAAAAGACAAAGAAGGAGATGCTGCTCAATTACCAAGCTTTGTTACCAACATTCATAGAGAACATCCGAACCTGTCTGTACTACCCAACAGAAGACCACCGAATTTCTCCAGGCAAATCTCCAGATCTATCGAAGATGTTAATGGAGGATTTTCTCCTGTCGTTCCCGTTCACTTACGAGGTAACACCAGTTTCCCTTCTTTAACTTCCGTTTCTCAACTCTTAAAGATTTTTATTGCAAATTACGGTTTGTTTGTTTACTTTGTTATTTTTAATGAATTAGCATTATGTACATAATAATGTATTCCCAAACAATCAAAGTACATCTAATCCCTAATGTTTTACAACACTCAAACTCAACTTCTTCCAACTATATACAATCATGTAAATAATACATGTTTACATATAGGTACATGAAAGAATAAGAATTTGCGAATTTCTCACCAAACTAACTATTATTGATTCATTGTCAAGAACATTTCCTGTTAGTGAGGGTTACCTTTTGCGTTCGTAAACAAAACAAACAAACCGTGCAGTTACGCGTGGCAAACTATCAATGATTCAACAGAACCTATTTGTGTTTTACTATTTTATGTTTTAACTAGCTAACTATAGGTATACAGTACTTCTTTTATTTATTACGTCAATTCTCAATCATGATCAATAGCCATGCATATACAAAATACTGAAGTTCAAGAAGAATGATGTCATTATAGTCATTGTTATAAATATTACATTTGGATTACGTTAGTTAATTACTATGTATAATTGCTATGCTGGATTTCTTTAGGTCAGTAAGTCCAGTTAAGTATGGCTAATTCAATTTCTATTTGTCTGTCTGTTTTAATGCAGTGTAACGAACATTTTCATTCTTAGTTTTTTTCTCACATTGATTTTCCGTCTTTGATTACATTGACAATAGTAAAAACATTAGAGAATTCATCCTAACAGGTAAATAGATAAGTTGAAAAGATAGATCGAAGGTGCATCAGCTCAATGCTACCAACGAATACAATTGAAAGTTTGAGCAAGAAGAGCTATTATCTCAACACTATCATAGTTTTTAACTTCCTTATGCAATTGCTCTTCTTGTAAGTATCTCTCTGTAGTTTTCTGTACACATGTATAATATGTTTCGTGTGTCTTTTTCTAATGTGGCTTTGCTTCTCGTAAGTTCTCTTTTAGTTAAACGTAATTTACGGTTATTCCTTCCAACTAATATTTATGTAGTGAATTGTAAATGTGGTATTAGTAGAAGCTTTAGATATTATATGTACATAATAATGTACATTCTTTAGTATCAATAACTGTATGTTATGGGATTCCTAATCTTGTTATCTCAGTTGAACCTGCAGCGATTACAATTTTAAACCAGAAGCTCAACTTTAAACTTTAATGACTAACTATAGCATACATCTCTATACAGTAAACTCCTAATTGCCTATTTAACTATCTGCATCATTTTTATATGATCTGATCTAATACCCAATATTTTGTACAGAATGTATATGCATGTGCATAATAAGTTACGTGTGATAGCGATAAAATCATAAAAATAATGATCATTGTGCTTATCAATGCGTAAAATGAACTTCAACTGAAACTACAGGTAAACATAAAATGCAACACTAAGAAAATTAGCTACTTGCATTGCCATTGCCATAAAGTAAATCAAAGATGCCGACAATATTAAAACGTCATAAATGTATTGACTCATCTTCTAACTATTAAAAAGAATTAGGATTCCCATTTTAAACATTTTAAAGCAAAACTAAATTCAAGAACTTACCTTGTAGATAGGTAGGTCCATTGCAATGATTACGTTAGTACGGTGTAAATTATATTGTATGATTTTATAGCACAATGCTTATCTGTAGTAATTGTTGTAATTTTAATCTCAATGTGTATTATTAGAATGGGAATACTACACTTAATTACCAGATTTTAGATTTCTTGGCTCTAACGTGTTTCTAATGGAAGCTATTACATTTTTATAGCACTCAACTATGTTTATAGACATGTAGACATGATAGCTACATGATGTGCTCGTAATATTCTTAGCTTCTTGCAATACAGGTGGTCCTATACTCAGATTTTTACCTTTTCCTGGATTAAAAAATTCTTAATTGGTCTCATTATCACATCAGGGACGAGAAAATTATTTTTTGTCATCTGCACACGTTTTACTTGTATGTGAATCTTGTGAATTATTCTTGGCAGGCCTATACCTGCGACTTGTATGCAAAAGTTTACTGCATTGTATTTATATCATCATAATAGCATAATGATATCATCGCATGTATTATTAAGGATGGAAGATATTATGTAGCTTAGAAAGATTTTAAACGTTTTTCAGAAGGTAAATGCATTTATTTTTTTGCGGACAATAAGTAGAATATATCAGCATTACAATGAAGAAAAATATATCAAATTAAATATCACTGAACATGCCATGTTTTGAGATATTTAATTCAGAGTTTTTCAACATGCAAAAAAAAATCCACTACATTACTAGATCTGTAATATCTACATTTGTTTTGGCTGTTTTGCTCTCTCATTCCATTTTTTCATCCGTTTTTATATATTTTTTTTTTGTGTTTATATTTTATATTACATAGTGATTTGTAATTTTCCATGTACATGTGTTTGAATTTATTGTATTAAATTACCTTCCAGGACAGAACTTCATCTACACTTATTGTTAAGATTATTATTACAGTAAATACATATACAGGTAAGGGAGTCCAAATAAGTTTATTTAAATAATAATTTGATCCTTATTTCAAAGTTACAGTTAGGAAAAATGAACTTAGAGAGCAATAACCAGAACACCGAGACCGACTTTTAAACTAATAATCTTTTTCTTGGTAATAAACTTCATTAATTGACTTATTTATTTGATCTGCCATGAACCACTGGGATTCTAGTTTACACAATTGTCTTGTCAGTGTCCCATATTTAATTTTACTTATCCATTTTGTTGAAGGTAGTAAATACTTCAATTTGTAGGTCAAAATAAATATGCGGATGTTACAAAGGTTTCTTTATGCAGACAGTCTAGTGCTTGACATTATAATTGTCCTTGTCAATGTTTCACGTTAAAATTAAATAGTAAGCCTATGACATATCATTAATGACATTAATGAGGAAGTAATGTATTTGAAAGGGTTTTGACGAGATAAAACCAGAATGTTTGTTGCAGGTAGGTCGGAATAATTTCCTACCTATCCTTGTTTCCACGAAATTTTCAGCAGAAACAATCAGCTAAGTAAGGAAAAGAAGTTCACAGTTTCAAATGGCAGTGGCAATGTCACATTTTCTTAGTATGTAATTTATGGAGTAACAATGAAAAGTAAAACAATAGGTAAGAGCAGAAGCTACTACATAATACTATAGTACATGCATTCAAAACACAAGTATTCCATTGAAGTTTACTGTATAGTAGAGTGTCCTAGGCTAAACACGAGTTTCTGAATGCAGAAAATATGCAAATTTATGTATCTGCGTATGATAGGAAGAAAGATGAAGAAGATAAAGCAATAATGCAATAATTACTGCAAGAATGTAACAATATTACAATTGTATTATTATGCATAACACGGTAGTACGTTCGTAATACGTAATAGTAGTGGTATCTCATTATATTATTATCTTTCTTGTAGAGAATCATACATCGCCCTAAATTCTATTAAGTTTTGTTAGGATTTTGAAAGAATGGAATTTCTGGTCTAGTGAGGAAGAATTACTATTGCATAAGTTGCTACATAATAGATAGGTGCACATAATAATAGCAGTGACAAAAGTGATCATAATGGAAATAGAAATTGGATACGTTGGTTTTTATGTGTCCTATAGCTGTTTATCTGTTGACTGCACTGAATAATGGCACCTACACAGGGATAAAGAAGAGTCTGTCTTGAAAACAATCAACTCTCTTTGCTCTCACGTCATATAGTTACTAGTTGATGCTTAGTTGCATTGGATTTTTAAGGAAAGTAACTGAAATCTTCGTTTTTAGTAAGATAAACATGAGCAAAAGGAATAATAGGTGTAGTGTGAGTGAGCGATGAATGGTTTGATGGTTTGTTGTATATAAAAGCTCGAACACAAAAAATTAAACGCAGGTGCGGAAAGTCCAAGGACGATCAAGTCAACGCTGTCCAAGGCCGATAAATCTGAATTGGGAACGGAAGTGAGCAAAAGTCAGAGTCATAGTAGCATACAGGATAGTCAGAAAACTGTTCAGAGCCAAGAAGTGGATCCTTTTTCTAAATTGAGACAGAGACTTGAGTTTGAATTGCAAAAGAAGCAAAATAGTGGGAGTCCACTTGCGGGATCAACTCCACAACTATCCATCACAAGAAGTTCAGGAGAGGCTCCAAGTGCTGGAGGAGGGAGTCGAGAGAAAACATCCAGCAAACCAGACACAACAATCAAATTGACGCCAGACGAACGGAAATTCTTCAGTCAATTCAATAAAGATGACATAGAAAAGCATTTGACACCCGCAGATAAAGATGTGCCTGGTGGGCCAACTTTGATTTTCCTTGAAAGTAGCGAGAGAGCTGTTAACAACAGCAATCCTATGGCTACTTCAAATCTCATCAAAGTTATGAGGGTCAAGAGCACGAGTAGTAGCAGCTCTACCAAATCCTCAACTTCTATATCTGCTTCTAAATCCAACACTGCCTCCATGATCTTAGCCAAGACCGGAGGCTCCGGCGAAATTAAAAACAGATGGACGGCCTCTTCAAAAGAAAAGCTATCATCCTTAAAATCTACTGAGTTCAACCTGAAAAGCTCTGAAGACGGCGGAGAACAAGATTCTGACACGAGTTCCTCCCAAAGAGTTGTTGAGAAAGTTCATGCTCATATCTCCCATTGTCCCAAACTCCATGCTCCCGCTGAAGTCATTTGTGATGTTCATATAAAGCAAAGACATGGCAATCCTAATCCACAATTGGTAAGGAACAAGGAAAGAGAAGATGCTGCCTATAATAATCCGTAGATGAATACCAGTACAATGCCTAAAACCCTTTTTCGTTTATAATTCATAAATCTCTTTCTATTCTTCAAGATAGATTTAACTTGTTTAACGGTTTTCCAGCAAAATATGATTTCTAAAATAACCCTGTTGAAAGTATGAGCATTAAGGCTGGGGTAACTTGGTCCAGTTGCCTATATGTTTCCCCACTCCATCAGATATAAAAAAACCCGACTGTAATGGATGCAAATGGGAAAACTTAATTGTTATCGACAAATAAACTATCCAGTAGGGTCAGAAGGCTCTCACATTTTCAATATTTTTAGCTGAAAAGCAGAATAACGTTGAACATTCCAATGCGACTCAAATAAAATGGCGTGGTAAAAAAAAATCTGACAGCGTTTCAAATGATTGAAAATGTTAGAGCCTTGTGACCCTCCTGGACAGTATATCTGTCGATGGCAATCAACAAATCAAATTTTTGGTATCTGGAGGAGTGGGAAAACACGGGTAAATAAATGGACCAAGTCACCATAACCTTAAGCCCTAAGTTCGGAAAATTTGCTGCTTACAAGGGCACTTCCTTTAAAGAATCAAATGGCAAATGAAAAATCTAAACATCAGTGTTAAAGACCCTTTTAATAACTTTTTTAGTGTATCTCACTATTTATTGCATGAAAATTGTTTCCAGGAACTCAAGACATATGAAACATGGCTATATCTCCAAAAAATATGAGACAAAACCCCCAGATTAGCCTTTTACATATAGATTAAACTTGAGTTAATTACATAAATATATTTTTATAAAGCCTAGATTTGTATAGTAATACCTTCATGTTTCACTCATACTCTAATGTTATTTATTAAGTAATTTAATCCCCCCCATGAGTAACTCAAGTCGAGCTTGTACGTATTTATTTACTAGCACAATAAAATGCACTTAAATAACCACAGAGCACCCACTGCAAAACAAACAAAGCGACTCAAAGCCTAACACTTGCCTCAATCTCACCACTAATAATAATGATAATGTTATACTTATTATTGCCAGTGCACTTATCGTCCTCCTACACTCACATTACGATTATTAGCCTCTTTTGAACTAAATCAATTGCTTGGCACACACAATAAGCCCGCATTGCACTTTGCATCACAGACGTACATTCCCATGGACAGATCTACAATCTACGGAGTGAAAACATTCCTTCTCCCTGCACACGACATGCAATTTGGAGTGAACCATTTATTATTCTTTAATTAATAGCCGGGTGGATAAACAGAACTAGACTAATGGCTAAGTTGCCCATTGCATGTAAGCATTTGTCATATTCCTAACAATACTGCTCCCTTGTGTACAATTTGTACTCTCTGAATATACGAGAATTCTTTTGATAATTCCATTAGAAAGATTAAATTACATTCAATACACATTATTACGTTTTATGTAGTAATAATCACTAAATGTACCTACATAAAACTTGAGTTTGTAAACTTGCACATTTTACAAGTTGCATCGTTTGCATAAAATAATTGCAGTAGTGTAGTGTGATTATTCAAAGCGAAAAAACTACTAACCTACCTTCTAGCTATATAACTATGATTAAATGACTTATTACCAAGTTCCTATATTGATAAGGATAAGACAATGCTGTGATTTAGGTTTTAATTGCAAGTAGAGTTTCATTCTGAAATAGATTTGATCTTAGATAGTGAGTTCTATGTAGAAGCTTATTTATGCAAAGTAGATTTAAGGGCCTGCTGTTGACTCAGGTATTAAGATAAAGTCAAGTAATGTTATTTAATATAAATAGGTCATTTATATGATGTCATGTTATAATTATCACACAATCAAATGCTATCGTTAGCATTCATTTCGCCTTCGTCTGAAGTCTTGGCTCTTTGTCGTTGTAGCTAAATTACCTACTGATGGGAAAAAATACCATTGTTAATTATAATCAGACGTATGCATATGAGATAACGATATAGTATGTGCACACGCAGAGTAATATCATATTTATATATACACTATTAAACTATATATGTATGTATTCTCAGAAACTTTAGGTTTATATCCTTAACGAAGTATATAACTGTAAGTTATCGTATTAGCAATAAGTTATAGCACTCGAATTCCATTTACTACGACTGAGGTAGTTAGAAGTTAGAACTTCACATGCATAACTAGTAAAATATGACGTAAAATATATATTTAGATCAGAATTTTGATAGTGCCTATATCATTTATATAAAGTTATAGTAGGTACTAAGGTTTTATTATATATATTTGTATGATTAAAATGTAATAAGCAAAAGGATTACAAATGTATGTACAATTAGGTATACGGTTATGTATCACTTTTAGTTTTGTCGCATTTGCATGTGAATCAAGCTGAGATGATTTAATCTGTACAAAGTTGTAGATTACATAGTTTCCTTCTCAGTCTCCGTTGCTTTTGCTTACTTTGCTTGTGTACCTTGTGTACGTAGATATTTTGATTTGTGTATGTAGTGTAAGTACGTATTAGTATTACAATTAGTGCTCTCATAAGGTACTAATACACATAGGTAAGGTACAACTAATTTAGTTTTAATACTCCCTTGAATTAGTTTGACTTGTGCCTAAGTATAAAGCTGAAACTACGAAGGGAGTCACATTAGATAGTCATTTAGTGTGGATTTGTAGTCGTGTTTATGTAAAAAGGGATTTGCAAACTGCCAGCACGAATCCTAATGCTCTTTCAGATAGCAATTTTCTCAGACAGGAAATTAACTTAGATTAAATCGTTGGCTTTCAGATTTTTATACGTCCAAGCAAGATAAAATAGGAAATTACATTCGAGAATTCGCATTAGACTAGCTAAATGGAAGGTACACTCATTTTAGTATTTTTATATGAACTTGAGGAATGACGGGATTTAATTTGCATAGAATCAAGGAAATTATGACTCATTTAACTATCCAATGCCACACACTCATCTCCACAGGTGAGTTAAACCGGAGCAAATTCAAATTAATTAGCTACTCAGTAGCTTCTAATAGCACATTAAAATTATTAGTGACAAAAAACAGTATTAATTTTTTTTAGCATTTTATGTCCACTGAGTCCACTCACAACTTCTGACGCAGAATTAATTTTCATGACGCAATCGAAAAAGAAACAATGCACAAAAATAGCTTCAGGAAATTATAGAAATGACTTTTCATAATTGCGTACATAATTCATTATCCCTTGAATCCCCTGACGCAGCCGAATTACGCTTCAGGAGGAGAATAAATGATTTTAGGGACATTTTATTATTTACGTGGACAGAGATAATAATTCACCTCGTACGAGCTCCTCTTTCTCACTGACTTCGTTTAGTTGGACTCAAAAAGTTTCTAATGCTCTACATCCTGTTGTAAAATTCAACATTATGGTTTTCTATCCTATTATGTTTGTGTGACTGTCGTAGCAAAAGCATCTCCTATGAAATTCTAGGGTAGATGAATAATTCCTTTTCTGATTCATTGCTACAAGGTACAGGTACCTACACAAGAAACAACGTTTTCTTTGTTGATGCTACCTAATCTGTTTATATCCTCTGAGCCTTTTTTTCACTTTTTTTCTTTCCACGTAGTACATCCTTCAAACTTCTCTGAATTTATGCTATTTTCTCTGAGTACTCTAATTAGGTACCTCAATTCTCGGAAAGTAGTTTTTTAGGGCAATTTTTTTTAAATCAAGTAAAAATGGGCATTAATAAGTTTATGGTAGCAATTGCAGTTAAAATAGAAACTTTTCCCTTCAAGAAGGTATGTGGTGTGTCTCAGAGTTTGAACTTTACGATATTTATTACGTTCAGACAGGAATGACAACAATACTATTGTAAGATGTTCCAAAATGTTATAGACTTGAAAAGACAATGCGGATTTCCAATTTGCAACGTACACTGCCCATTTATTATTTTACCTAATAAAGTTGTAGACAATAAATTGCAAAGCTATCAGTCGTCAACACGTGTATTTTAATTACAATTAATATTTTATTGCACAGTTAAATCTTGTTTTAAAATCTGTGCGTCTCACACAGGCAAGGTCAGTTGAATGTAATTGTTAAGGTAAACACAAATAGATAGACAGGTGAAGGATTCTGAATGGCGATAGAAGATAGAAGATGAAAGATAGTAAATTGTTCCGTTTTCCATATACTTATAGCATGTAAAATAAAAATACAGTTATTTAGATATCTGAAAAAGAATCATATAGTTTGGAGTTATTTGGCGTGGTCCATCATTTGGTCTAGACTCCAATTTTTTGCAAATTGTTTAGACATTTTGGGAGATTTATCGTTGTTTTATTATAGATAGATATTGAAGATGAAGAGTAGGGCAGTGAGGTGAGATTTTGCGCACCCCATAGCAAAGAAAGAGTGTTATGAATGGCAAAAGTTTTTGGATGTGCGAGCTGTTATCTTTTATGCACTAGTCGTCAATCGTAGTCAACTCGGCGTAGTATAGATAGGCATGTGTTTGGGAGGCAGAGAGTGAGTCAACCTACATCATCATTCATTTGAGGCAAGAAAAGGCGAGAATTCTTTAGTTGAGCTGATAACAATTCTGACTTTTCTGTCACTTTCTTTAGCCAAGAGCAAAATCCAATAATCCCATCCTTCATATATATTCTTTATTACAACATCCTTCATCTAGTCTACTTTATCTTTAGTATCATATGATATTATTACTATCAACGTTAGCACTACTACACTGGGCTCTCTTTAAATGTTAAAGCCGAAACTGAAACTAGTACGCAGTAAGTGCAACTCCAACTCAATCTAAGGAGTTGCCTGAATTGAGTTGACTTAATCCAAACCCAAATCACATCATTATATATTAAAAGCACCCAAGCGCATTCAACCCTGTCCATTCAATTACAACCACCAATTCTTCGTCATTTTCCAACCTTCTTTTTTTTTGTTGTGTAAACGATACCAGTAAATAGTAATAATTGTTATGATCCTGGAAAATGTATTACTTTGTGGTTATTATATTATTAGTTCACATAAAATGCCATACATATTAAGATTAGGTTCCTTTGTTTCTCCTGAATTAAATCCTAATAGGTAATATTCGTGCAAAAGCTTTCGAAAAAGCCCGTTTTCCAGTGCTACACAGAATTTTCATGAGGTACCGGATAATAAATTGATTATTTGGAAGAGGAAAATGAAGATATGGTGTAGATACGTTGATTTTGGTTTTCGGTATT